>WBNM01009993.1:0-13848 GCA_013399055.1 Ramphastos sulfuratus | reverse complement strand
CATGGGCTACAATCCCTTGTTGGACAGTTGTGGGTTCCCTGGCGACTCCTCCTCACAGCTGCAGCCCAAGGTGTGGCACAAGCTGTGGCAATGCCCTTGGCATGGCCAGGAGCCACTCTCAGGCAGAGCCTTTGTGCAGCCTAGCCCCTGGCAGGAACTCTCCCGTCAGTTTGTCCCTGCTAGAAGCAGCCTCTGGCTGTGCAACCCTGCCCTGAACTTTAGCAAGTGGCTCCCTGAGCAAAATCTGAACCGGGAAGTGACAGCACTGATTTAGTCCTCTCCTAACTCAAACCAGGACAACACCTTTTCACTCAAGTTTTGGACTAGTTCTCCAAAATTGCAACATTACAGTGATTTTTTTCAGGTCTTCTAGCATAGGTTGGCCTCGAAAGCAGATCTACAGCTACCCTGGACTCCTGTTAAATCTCCTCTCAGCTTTGCTCAGCTCCACTCCAGACACAGATTTGAGCCCTTTGGGGAAAGACTTGAACAAGCACAAGGCTGGAGGTGCCAGTGGCCTGGCAAGTGCAGCACGAGCTGAAAAGCAGTAGCTGGTACTGGGAAGAGTGCAGGGCCATCAGGGAGCCATCTGGGAAAAATCATTTTATTTATAACTTAAGTAATAGCGCAAGCCACACAGCCAATCGATTTGCTTTTGGACTCCAGCTATTGTCTGATTGCCCAGACAAACAGCATCCAGTTGAAGTGGAGTCCACAGTGGCAATAACCAAAAAGGGACACAAATTTTAATTATGTTGCCAGAAGTCTGTATAAGTATCAGAGAACCACATCAAAATGGTTTTGTTTCTGATTTTTTTTATAGGTCTTTTTTTTTTTTTTTACTAACTTGCAGTTGAAAATGTATCATTAAGAGCTGTGAGTCTGATTTTCTGCTCTGCTGGTCAGGATATTAACCAAAATGATCAAGTATTCACTCTTTGAGAGCAGAAAAAAGGAGCAGGAAAGAAATGCTGCAGATACTATGAGAATTATGTTAAAATGAGAAACTCCATTCACTTGTTGGGTTGGTCCTGTTACAGAATCATGGAATCATAAATCTGTTGAGGTTGGAAAAGACCTTTGATATCATCAAGTCCAACTGCTCACCTAGAGCTCAGAATTGCAACACTACTACTAAGCCACTACCATTAAACCATGTCCCTCAGCACCACATCTATGTAGCTTTCAAATACCTCCAGGGATGGTGACTCCACCACCTCCCTGGGCAGCCTGTTCCAATGCCTGACCACTCTTGCAGGAAAGAATTTTTCCTAATATCCAACCTGAACCTTTCCTGGCACAACTCGTGGACA
The DNA here is from genome assembly GCA_013399055.1 of Ramphastos sulfuratus. NCBI lineage: Eukaryota > Metazoa > Chordata > Aves > Piciformes > Ramphastidae > Ramphastos > Ramphastos sulfuratus. Next base: position 12,535 of record WBNM01009993.1, on the reverse strand, counting down.
TTTCCTCTTGGCCTGTCACCTGTTTCTTGGGACAAGTAGTCAAATCTCACCTTACTCCAACCTCCTTTGAAGTAGCTGAAGAGGCTGATGAGGTCTCCCCTCAGCCTCTTCTTCTTCAGACTCAACATCCTCAGTTCCATCAGCTGCTCCTCAAAAGACTTGTGTTCAAGGTCCTTCACCAGCTTAGTTGCTTTTCTCTGGACATGCTCCACTACCTTAATGCCCTTCTGAGAGTGAGGTGCCCAAAAGTGAACCCAATATTCAAGCCTGAGTAGATGGGGTGTGATTGTTTGGGATTGTAAAATGACCCAGACTAGAACTCAGCCGGCTGGAAGTTTTAGATGAAGCTCTATTTACAGCTTAGCACAATATACAAGCAGAGATATACACAATAGACAGGAATAGTTACAGAAATAGACAAGTTAAAGGTAATACAGAAACACAACAAACCTCCCAGAAATCACAGTCCCCAGGAGGGGCTCCCAACCACCCTTCCACCTTCTTTCCACCCCTCTACCTTACCCCAGGGTCTGCCTTATGTGCAAGGTGAGTTTGGAGGATGAGTAAAGGGGGTTAGAAGCAGAGTGGTTAGTTGGGTTACACAGCAGAAGGCCAGCAGACACAGCAGCTCCCAGAGAGAGACTCTCTGTGTTATCTACGTTTGTGTCCTTGTTTATATCCATCTCATCAAGCCTATGAGTGAAGCAAACATCACCACTGTTTGCTTTTCACAGCCTATATATTTTTTTCATTAAAATATTCCAATTAGCCTCAAACCAGCACATGGGGACAATCACATCCCTAGCCCTGCTCACCACACTACTCCTGATACAAGCCAGGATTATGCCAAAAGTAAGTCCTGGAGGAAGAAGAATCCCAGAATCCCTGCATGGTGAGGCTTGGAAGGGACCTCTGGAGATCACCTGCTCCAACACCCCCACAAAAACAGGGTTATCTACAGCAGGTTGCCCAGGATCTCAATGTCCAGGGGAGTTTGGAATCTCCCCAGAGGAGACTCCACAACCTCTCAAAGCAGAAGACAGGCAGCAGAGTGAAGCAAGCAACAAAAACAAGCCAGAAAGGGAAAAAATAAAGATGGTCAGGAGGCTGGAAGCAGAATGCACTTCTTTTTTCGTGGTGACTTTGGCAGAGGTGGGATGTCAGCACCGTGTACAGCAGGCGTATTTGACAAGGAATGTCAGGAGATATGAGATGGGAGATGGTCCCTTGTCTCACCAATGATTCAAATTAATTTCTGCTCTCCTCTGCCCACGCCTTGCCTAATTCTGCAAGCTTGACTTCATACCCACCGCCACTCACATTTATTTGTAATCTGGCTGCTTACACTCCACTGAACAATAAAAGAACAATAAACTTAATAAAAAGCCCAAGTGATTGGAAATAGCTCTGGGAATGGCAGTCCAGTATGAAAGCTATAAATTTACTTGTATACTCATGACATTGTCAGCTAATTTTTATGAAAAGCCCATCACAGAACATTGCACCAAAAGCCTGTGATCGCTCGGATGTCACCCATCATGCTTCCCCTGATAACAAAACACAAAATGCATCAGAAAATGATACTTCAGCCCACAAATTCATCTTGAAATGCTCACTGTATATACAGTAACAATTCCTTCCTGACCTTGCCTTGCACCTGAACTTTAAATTAATCATTCTTCTTCTCTAACATTAAAGAATACCCAAAGGTGCTTTTTTTATTGAATTTAAAAGCTAAAACTTCAGCTAATAATATCATTATTGTGTTGGTTAATATTTCCTTATTCAAATCTATGTAGAGCTGAAGAAGTTTGTGCAGTGGAAAGAAAGTAATCAGCTAGGGGTTTGGAAGTAGAATTTCAATATATTTTCTTCTGCTGGGCTCAGAAAGTATCGACTCATATTTAGAGGCTGAACCAAAGCTCAGAGAAGTCAAAGGAAAACACCTATTGATTTGAGATGTTTTGGGATCAAGCCCTTAAGACCTAATCCTGCAAAAAAAATGCTGAGTATATTAAAGCTACAAAGGAACTGCAGATATCAAGTGTCCACAGGACTAAATCCTATTAAATACATAGTGTTATCCTGCCTTAGACCAAGATACTCAATTGGATTAATGAGGAGAGATCTTTCGAGAGATGGGCAATGCTTTCACATTGTTCTTCTGGCTGTGCTGTTGATGGGGCAAAGTGCTGGTTTACAGGTGTCTGAACTTCAGCCATCAGTGTGTTCAGGTGGCCAAGAAGGCCAACAGCATCCTGATCTGGATCAGGAACAGTGTCACCAGCAAGACCAGGGAAGTGATCTGGCCCCTGTACTTGGTACCTGTGAGGCCACATCTTGAGTACTGGGTTCTGTTTTGAGGCTCTCACTCCAAGAAGGAGATTGAGGTGCTGCAGCATGTCCAGAGAAGGGTAATGGAGTTGGTGAACAGGGCTGGTGAGGAGCAGCTGAGGAAACCAGGCTTGTTTAGTCTGGAGAAGAGCAGGTTGAGAGGAGATCTTCTCAATGCTCACCAAGAGCTAAAAGGTAGGGGCATGAGGATGGAGCCAGACTCTAGTCAGTGACAGGACAAGGGGCGACAGGCACAAACTGGAATGCAGGAGGCTCCACCTTAATATGAAGGTGCTGGAACCCTGGAGCAGGCTCCCCACAGAGATTCCTTCCCTGGTGAGATTCCAAAGCCACTTGGGCATTGTGATCCTAGGAAAGCTGCTGTGGGTGCCCCTGCTTTAGCAGGGTGGTTGGACCAGATAATCTCCAGATGTTCCTTCTAACTCCCACTATGCTGGGATTCTCTGAAAAAGACATATAGCTTAAGGTCCTTTCAGCAAAGCTCTACTGCTCAATAATCACCACATGAACCAGAAATGTGGCCTCAAGACAGCAGTGGAGATGCCAACATCTCACTGCCTACAAAAAGAACTTAATGCAACAAACTTGGACTTGATATCTCACTTTGATGTGCCTGCAGAGAGATGAGATGAATTCTAGTCAAATCTTCTGACTTTCAATTATTTTAGGACTGATATAAAAGTCATGTAGGGAAGTGAGATGATTTCTAGTGACCTCCACCAACTCTGCAGTAGATTGTTGGAGGGGGAACTGATTTAGACTAGATACTAGGAAGAAATTATTTACAGTGAGGGTGGTGAGACACTGGAACAGGTTACCCAGGGAGGTTGTGGATCCTCCCTTCTGGAGGTGCTTGAGGCCAGGTTGGATGAGGCTTTAAGCAACCTGGTCAAGTGGAAGGTGTCTCTGCTCATGGCAAGGGGTCTGGAAATAGATGGTTTTAAGGTCCCTTCCAACCCAAACAAATCTGTGAATCTATGAATCTATGAAACTCCAAGAAAAGCCTGGACTAAAAACGTGGAATTGTTTATGAAAGGCAGTACTCCAAGTGAGAATAGGTGACAGAATTAGAATTAATAAACTCCATTTTGTGTACCAAAAATGTCACATCTGACAGATCTTCCAAAGACAACTGCAACTCGAGTGAAAGGAGGATTTTATTGTGCTGATAGTAGAGGAGAAAACATAAAACAACCCAATGTTTTACAAATAAAAGAAACTTAACATGGTATTGAGGATGTTTATTTCTTTTATCATATTATATATGAATCTTTTATAAGTTTTCAGTGAACTATATTAATTAAAAATTAGTTCTGGGAATATTTTGCTTGTAGCCTAATCAGCTATTACGTCAATTCGGATTTTCATAGACTATTTTAAATTTGAAATAAAGGGGTCTCCTGAGTATATGCAATGGATGAAAAATGCACTAACAACAACAACAAAAAAAGTAGAATGCTTAACACTTTTTTTCCTTGTAGAAGTCCAGGATCAGAGTGCAGGTATATCTAAGCAATTCTGATGACTTCCCTTCAAAATAGCGAAATATGGTAATAGTGTGGCCACCAGGAGTATGCAAGCGATTGGCCCCTGTGCTCAGTACTGCTGAGGCCACACCTTCAATTTGGGGTTCAGTTCTGGGTTCCTCAGCCCAAGAAGAACATTGAGGAGCTGAAGCATGTCCGGAGAAGGGCAGAAAAGCTGGTGAAGGGTCTGGAGAACAGGTCTGGTGAGAAATAGCTGAGGGAAATGGGGTTATCTGGTCTGGAGAAGAGGAGGCTGAGGGGAGACCTCATTGCTCTCTACAACTCCCTGAAAGGATGTTGGAGCCAAGTGGGGTATGGCCTCATCTCCCTAGTATCAGGTGATAGAACAAAAGGAAATGGCCTGAAATTGTGAGAGGGGAAGTTTAGGTTGGAGATGAGGAAATATTTCTCTCTTGCAAGAGTGATCAGTTGTAATTAACTGGATTATTTTTATTATGAATGTTTTTACTCTTTTATTTATGCTTTCGTTGTAATTGTGATGGTTTGGGAGTTACCTGCCCACACACACCATGAAAATCACCCAGACTAGACTCAGCCAGCTGGAAGTTAAGGACTGAAGCTGTATTTACAGCTTAGCACAATATACAAGCAGATATATACAATCATAGAATCATAGAATGTTAAGGTTGGAAGGGACCTCAAGGATCATCTAGTTCCAACTCCCTGCCATNATCAACCATATGAGTGAAGTAGACATCGCCATTGTTTGCTTTTCACAGCCTATAATCTATTCTTATTAAAATATTCCAATTAGCCTTAAACCAGCACAGTGATCCATCCAAATGCTAGCACACAACAAGGCAAGACATTTCCATCAGTGGTCCTTTGGACACCATGCTCTAGATGCAAACTCCAGTTGTTTCCATACGTTGGGATGTACAGGGAAGCAATAAAACAGGTACAACAATTGTTCCCACCTATTTGTTATTGCACTGATTGATTGTCTCTGCTTGTTGTTAAACAAGTAGAGCAGCCTTCCCTCCCTGTGGAAACCAGCATCTCCCAAGGAACTGCAGCTGACGTGTGTTTGTGGGTCATGAGTTGTGTCTGGAACTCCTCCTGGGCAGCACGGCTCCAAGCAGGGGTGAGAATGAATTCATCAGTGACCTCCACAGCTCCCACTAGGATGGCAGGTCCATCATAGCAAAAAAGAAACAGGAAAAGCTCAAATTCTTGGCCTGCAATCAGCCAAACTGATTTTCTGCAACTCTCAGTGTTGAGAGCAGTTCCCATTTCTGATGACCCCACAAGAACGCACCCAGGTCATAATATGTAAGAACAGAAAAAAACACCTCCACTACAAGTAATTACAGAAAGAATAACCATAAAATATTGAGTCAATGACAGTTCTACACAAATAAGAGTCTTCCTTAGACTTGCTGTGATTTCACTGAAATAGGAACTTTGGATTTTTTTTTTCTTTTTTTAATTATCAGGCTGTCTTTGTCTGTTCTCCAACACAAGGACAGACCTCAGTGGCATCAGGGAGCTCTGCATGTCTTCCAGACATGAAGAGGGAGAGTTTTGGGGTGAATGCTCACCTTAGAGGTCTTGTGTAAGAACAATCTGCTTGGGTTCCTGGATGGAGCAATATGTCACAGGACAAGAGCAATATAGGCTGGAGAGTTAGGGGAAAGGAACCTCATGAAGTTCAGCAAGGGCAAATGTAGAGGGTCCTGCACCTTGAGAGGCATAATCTCCTGTACCAGTACAGATGAGGGGTGACCTTCTAGGAAGCAGCTCTGTAGAGAAAGACATGGGAGTGCTGGGGGACGACGAGCTGCCCATGAGCCAGTGATGTGTCCCCATGGCCAAGAAGGCCAATGGAATCCTCTGAGGCATGAAGAATGGTGCAGTCAGCAGGTTAAAGGAACTTTTCTTCTCCCTCTACTCTGTCCTAGTAAGGCTATATCTGGAGTTCTGGTTCCAGTTCTGGGCTCCCCAGTGCAAGAGAGACATGAAACTACTGGAGAGAGTCCAGCAGAGGCTATGAAGCGGCTGAGGTGACTGGAGCATCTCTCTGATGAGGATACCGAGAGAGGGTAGATGTCCCATCTGTGGAATCACTTCAGGTAATGCTGGATGGAGCTTTGAGCAAACTGCTGTAGCTGAAGATGTCCCTGCTCACTGCAAGGACATTTGAAGACTCCTTCCAACCCAAAACATTCTATGTTTTCGGCTAGAAACAGATGAACCAGCAATCTAAGCTGCCCAAATGCTTCTCCTGTGGGAAAGTCTCTTTGGTCTGTTATCTTGAAGGGAACCAACAATTTGAAGATGTCCCTTTCTCTGCCATCTTTGGACAGACACATTGCAAAGCCCAATTGCTATGGCCATATTCACTCTAGAGTCATAAGACATACAGCCACCCACAAGGTGAAGGACTTGAATCAGCCTGGATGAGAGGTAGTCTCTGGCATGCCAAGGCAACTGCTGACCTTCTCGAATCCAAACCCTGGGTCACCACTCCAGTGCTGCCCACCCCTCCAGGATGATGTTCATCTCAACCAGTATAATTAATTACAGTTATTCAGCCTTACAATAATTGAAGTATTACACTGCTTGTTGATTGAAAATTGGTAACCAAAGCAAATAGCAGTTTATGTGGTTGCTGAGGTTCCCATTAGAAGGAGATGACACTGAGTGACATGAGAAACATGGCTTCCTGGTTTCCTCTTTAAGGTTTTATCCCCAAACTCCAGCTATAAGGATATAAGATGAAACACAAGAAGTTCCACCTCAACATGAGGAGAAACTTCTGTACCGTGAGAGTGCTGGAGCCCTGGAGTAGGCTGCCCAGAGAAGTGGTGGAGTTTGCATCTCTGGAGGCATTTGAAATCCACCTGGATGTGTTCCTGTATGACCTGCCTTGGCAGGGGGTTTGGACTCGATGATTTCAAAAGGTCTCTTCCAACTCCTGACATTCTGTGATTCTGTGAAGGCCAACTGTGATGAAGACAGAAATAGGAGTACGTCTCCAAGGTTATCAGCACTTCTGCTATAAAATCTATTACTTTCTTTGATCTCCATTCTTTCTCTGACTCTTAGGTATCCAACAAGACTATCACTGTTAGGGATGATGCTCCAACCTTTTGACACTCCCAAACTGAATGAAAGGTCAAGCATCTCTGCCTCAGTTTGTTCATCACTGTTGCCTCTGGACTATTCTCACTACAGAGGATGGGCACCATTATGTGCAACAGGCTGACAAAAAATTATGGTTGTTAAGGTTGCATAATGAGGGTGACCTGGAGCTTAAGTCATGTGGCTTTCCTCCAAATGCTAAAAATTAAAATAAATGTTTGGCTGAACAGGGAAATATAGCCATCACTAGGAAGCCACGGTGGTACTTGCTTTCTAATTTTCCTGTAGTCATTGGAGAGATGTTGTTTCACAGTTGTTTTATTTCTCCTGCTGCAAGATCACATCTCTCCTAGCCTCTATAATTGTGATTCCTCTGACCAATCTCCTCTTAATCTTCTGGTTCAGCAGGGCTGGAGTCTGTGGTCCTGCCACGGTGCCCTTTCCCTCCAGCTGTGCACACCAGAAAGCCTTGAAAGGCAAATAAGAAAGGATCTTCACTGCTTGCATATTTTCACCTGCTTGCTCCTTCTACATCCTTACTTACATTAATATTATTATATTTTATTCTAAAGAATGTCTCATTCAGAGAAGTAAAGGAATATAAATCAGAATTTAGAATAAAATCACTGACAAGACCATTTAGACCATAACCATGAAGGAGTTGTTGGCTATCCAAGATCCATCAATGCAGGTTAGTGCGAGAACCACCATGGAGTGGCTGCCGGAATTACCCCAGCAGCTCTAACATGTTCTACATAGAATTATAGAACCTTTTTGCTTGGAAAAGGCCTCTAAGCTCACCCAGTCCAACCATTGACCTAAGACCACCATGGCCATTAAACCATGTCCCAAAGTGCCACGTCCACACCTGTTTGAACACCTACAGGGATGATGACTCTACCACCTCTCTGTGCAGCCTGTTCTAATGCCTGCCCCCTCCTGCCATTTGCTCTTGTTCTGTCACCTGATACTAGAGAGAAGAGACAGACCACCAAAATGAGCAGCAGCTCAGCAGAACTCCTATTTGGGTGATACCTTTCAGACAGCAATAAATTAACCCAACTTACAGCTTAAAATTTTGCCAGAGGCTGGGGGTGGGGCACTATGTTAGGCTGGATATTAGAAAATATTTCTTTCCTGCAAGAGTGGTCAGGCATTAGAACAGGCTGCCCAGGGAGGAAGCAGAGTCACTGCCCCTGAAGGTGTTCAAGAAACCAGTGGTCATGGCTTAATGATGAAGGGACTGGAGCACTGCCCAGTGAGGAGAGACTGAGGGACTTGGGGCTTTATGGCCTGGTGAAGGGAAGATTTAGAGGTGATCTAATCAATGTCTATAAATATCTGAGGGCTGGGGGCCAAGATGGAGAGGGCAGGCTCTGCTCCCTTGTGCCCTGTGATAGGACAAGGGGCAATGGATATAAACTACAACACAAAAAGTTCCACCTCAACACAAGGAAGAACTTCTTTACTGTAAGGGTCACAGAGCACTGGAACAGGCTACCCAGAGAGGTTGTGGAGTCTCCTTCTCTGGAGACTTTCAAGTCATCTGGATGTGTTCCTGTAACACTTGAGCTAGATTGTATGGTCCTGCTCTGGTAGGGGGTTGGATTCTCTTTGGGTCCCTTCCAACCCCTAACATCCTGTGATCCTGTGATCCTGCATAATGGCCATGGTGGTGTTGGGTTGGTGGTTGGACTGGATGATCTTAGAGGTCTTTTCCAACCAAACAATTCTAAGATTCAAATTGCACAGCAATGCTTTATCTTCATTCACCCACATTAGCATTGATTATGATCAGGTGGAAAACTTGGGATTTTTTTTTTTCCCAGGCTGTGAGTAACAGAAACAAGGAGACAAACCCTGAATTCTTTTGTAAACTGAATTAACGGATTTGTTAATGAGAACTTATTTGGGTTTAGAATCATACCCATTGGAACCAGGGTGCTCTTTATTCAACCTTTCAATGTCAGTTATCATTTTTAAAGCAGCTTGACCTGGAAGCATACAGTTAAAATTGTGGTGACTGTTAATGACAGTTTTATTGGACACTATGCTTATAGTTCACATTTTGAGGTCTGTATGTAATTGATCTTTCTACCCTACATGAGAAACACTGCAATAAGTTGGTTGCAGCACCACATTATAGATATAGAGAAATAATAATGATGTCACCTTGAGATTCAAAGATCGTGGAATAGTAATAGTCTCCTAGCTCATTCTCCCAACTGTGATGACCTCTCCAGTACTAAATCTTAACAGTCTCAGCATTATTTTTGAATTATTCATGCTAGCCTTTTCCCTCACTACAAAATCAAGGAAAATGAATGCATCATGCTCTGTCAGCTCCACAGGTATTTTGGCAAAAATATAAAATGTTATTTGGTTTCAAGAAAGGAAAAAAAAATCCATGCAGCAATACAGGTCACTTGCTAGTCTGAACAACAACAAACATTCATATGCAGGAGACATGGGACATGCTCATTGTAAGTCTGAATGAGGCATTCCAGAAGTTCCAAAATATGCATTTTGATAAATTGCATCATCATCTGTAGAAATAAAATAAGAACTAAACAAGCGTCAATACACACAAAGCACCTCTTGGGAACTATTTTCTGTCTGGAGTAGTGTCCAGTTCTGAGCTGTCCAGTTCACCAGAGACAAGAAACTACTGGAAAGAATCCAACAGAAGCCATGAAGATGCTGAGCGGCCTGGAGCATCGCTGTGAGGAGGAAAGGCTGAGAGACCTGAGGCTGTTGAGCCTGGAAAACAGCAGCCTGAGATGAGATCTTCTCAGTGCTCAGAAAGAGCTAAATGGCAGAGGACAAGAAGATGGGCCCAATCTCTTGCCAGTCGTGCCCAGTGACAGCACAAGGGGCAACAGGCAAAAACTGGAACCCAGGGGGATCCATCTGAACAGGGGGAGAAAATTCTGTGCTGTGACAGTGCTGGAGGCCTGGAGCAGGCTGCCAGAGGGGTGGTGGAGTCTCTGTCTCTGGAGACATTCAAAACCCACCTGAACACTCTCTTTCTGGACAACCTGCTGTGTGTGACCTCGCTTTAGCAGAGGGCTTGGACCAGATAAATTCAAGAAGTCCCTCCCACCCCTCACTATGCTGGAATTCAGTGATTTCTCATCAACTCTGACAACATTGCCATGATTTCAGGGATTGAACAGGTTGACAAACACAAGAGAGTCAGAGATTAGGAACGAAGGGCCACTTTTAACATTCTATTTACAGCTGTAATTAGTGGTGATGCTTAGGCCAAGCAGGAAAAAAAAAAAACCAAACAACTGCCCAGACATTTCTTGAAGCACCCTGAACGGCAGCGGCGCCCCCCTGAAGTCAACTCATCCGCTCTTAAAGCTAGCAGCTTGATAACTCTTCTAGACTCTCAAACCTGGATAATAAGAGAGAGCTACAGTTTTATTCCAGTGATGGATCTCATAAAAAGCACACATGGGAATAAAATAAAATGCATGTAAATGTAAACTCGAGCAGGTATCCTGATTCATCTGTAGCTGGTGACCTTTAAGTTCATTATGAAAAACAAATGTCAAGCTTTCAAAAGACAGGAGTATCCCTGGCTTTGCTGGGGATTTTGTATGCTATCGCACAGACTGTATTAATCTAGCCTGGCATCAATAACCTTGAAATCAGGATTTTGCACTAAAAAATCTAGTTTTATGTTTATTCAGAAAGGAAAGATAAAAGGTGACTTTATTTTAAGGGACCCTCCAGTGACTACAGGGCAAATGTAATGGAACGTTCCTGCTTTTGCCTAGCTTGCTGTTCAATGCCAGCTCCCATGGCAACAGATTTTATATGAATACAAAGAGTGTGATGAAGACCTCCTTTTATTTTGCACAGAGTTTAATTATAGAAAAGTCTTCTGTCTGCAGAGTACTTTATAGAATCATAGAATTGTTTTGGTTGGAAAAGACCATTAAGATCATTAAGACCAACCACCAACCAAACACCACCATGGCCATTAAACCATGGTCCAAAATGTCACGTCTGAATTTATCTTGAACACCTCTAGGGAGATTGACTCCACCACCTCCCTGTGCATCCTGCTCCAATGCCTGACCACTCTTGAAGGAGAGAAACTTTTCCTGATCTCCAACCTAAACCTCCTCTGGCACAATCTCAAGTCATCCCCTCTCGTTCAATTGCTTGATACTAGGGAGAAGAGACTGACACCCACCTCACTATAACCTCATTTCATGGACTTGTAGAGAGCAACGAGGTCTCTCCTCAGCCTCCTTTGCTCCATACTAAGCAACTCCAGTTCCTTCACCTGCTCCTCAGGCCTTGTTCTCTGTTCAGCATCTCTGAAACACCAAACAATTCTAGAAAGCCTTGGCCAAGGGAAGCTGCATGTCCCCACAGCTGGCCAGAGCAGAAGGTGTTCAAGAAACATGAAGACACGGCGCTCTGGGACATGGTTTGAAGGCCATGGTGGTCTTAGTTTGATTGTTTGGACTCAATGATTCTAAAGGCCTTTACCAATCAAAACAATTCTATATGATTCTGTGACCTTATTTATCTGTTTTTGAAAGCAGCAGAAATGTTGCATATTTATACAGATAGAAAAATTCCAAACAGATTAACAAGAGAATCATAGAATCACAGATTCATTAAGGTTGGAAAAGGCTTTCAAGTCCAACCATAATCATCCCATAATTGTGAAAGAAGCAATATCTGATCAATTTATTACTTCTTTAACATAAAAAGCTTTTATGTCATTCTTATGTCCTCAACTGCTAAGCCCAAAAACAGTCAAGCTGAAAGTTTCATCTAAATTCAGAAGGTAGACTTAAAGTATTTAAATAGTTTTTTTTCTCCTTTTTTTGTCCTTTGAAAAATTGTAGTTAGGCTAAAAGACTTACCTGATTTTTTCTATATCCCTTGTTCCAAGGCCACTCTCACCATGCTGAATCAGATGCTGTTACTTTTAAAGCAGAAAAAAAAAAAAACAAACCCACCACCCATCAAAAAAGGAAAAAAAAAAACCAAAGAACCAAAGCATTTACAAAAATCACTGGGTTCTTCTATAATTGAACATCAGACAGGGTTGTCCCTCCTCTTAACATGCACAGCAAAGTGTCCCAGCAGGGGAAAGAAAGAAAGAAAAAAAAAAACCCAACTTAGAGACCGCCGGGTAGTCACAGTTAAATCCAGCAACAGCAAGAAATTGAAGACAATTAGGATGTGCACTTTCCTGCCATGCAGCGACGTTCTCACTGCAAACTCAGTCAATTACAATTACAAATAACCTGGGTTTTCTCCTTGCCTGTAATTCATGCCTGTTGAAATCAAAGGGAGCTTTGCTGCTGACTTCAGTGAGAAAAGGATTAGCCCCTTAGTTTGGCTGTTTGTGTTCATTCACCACAAAAAAAGGATGAAGTTTTTTGATCGCTTTATATTTCCGCCTTTCATTCTACACAAAACAGTTTCACGTTGTTCTGGTATGAGTTGGACCAGAAGTAATTCAGTGCTGCAGTTTCTCAGCTCAGGCTCTGTTCAGGGAGGCACTTGCTGAAGTT
>WBNM01009992.1:0-14239 GCA_013399055.1 Ramphastos sulfuratus | reverse complement strand
GGCCAGGTTGGAGGAGGCCTTGAGTGACCTGTGCTAGTGGGAGGTGTCCCTGCCTATGGCAGGGGGTTGGAGCTAGGTGATCCTTGAGGTCCCTTCCAACCTTACCATTCTGTGAGTGTTATGATTCTAAGTCTGAATCATCATTCCCCAGAGACCTGCTCTTGAGCCAGGCCAGTGACACACAGATAAGGTAACAGCCTTTTCTCAAATGCTGTGGCAGTGCTTTTGCGCAATGCAAACAACTGTTGAAAACAGGAGTGCCAGTCTGGGGTGCCTTACTTCTAGACAGCTACAGCCTTCACTTGTTGTCCCTGGTCTATCAGCACAAGCTGCAACCCAGAGTGCCTGTCAGAATGCTCTCCTTCCAGATGTGACCTAGCTTTCCAGTATCTGAAGGGGGCTCCAGGAAGGCTGGGGAGGGAATATTGACAAGGTCTTGCAATGCCAGGACAAGGGGCAATGGGTTTGAACTGGCAGAGGGGGGAATTTAGACTGGATGTTAGGAGGAAGTTGTTTGCAGTGAGGGTGGTGAGACACTGGCACAGGTTGCCCAGGGAGGTTGTGGCTGCTCCCTCTCTGGAGGTGTTCAAGGCCAGGTTGGAGGAGGCCTTGAGTGACCTGTGCTAGTGGGAGGTGTCCCTGCCTATGGCACGGGGTTGGAACTAGATGATCCTTGAGGTCCCTTCCAACCTTACCATTCTATGATTCTATGAGGAATGAATTCAATCATTCTGTGCATATATAAGTGGGAAAGACACCTCTCTGATACTCTGTGCACAACTAAGTGCAGGCAGCACTGGGGCAGCTGCTGATGCCTCTTTATGTTCAGCAGCAAACCAGGGTACAATCACAGTCTTAGAGAGCCACCTGGTAAAATTATTATATCCTTATTTCCAACAGCTATGCCTGCTTCTGTCAGAAGGACCTAAAGATGATCATTTATCCACTGAATCTGAACTACAAAGTTCTGAACTAAATATTTCTTGCAGCGAAACAAAGCTATTAGTAGTTTTCTCTGGACAACACAGAAGTACTCAAGACATGAAATCTTGAGATAGACCAACCTTAGGCCTCTCTAATTTGAGGCTTCTGATGAGTTTTTTCAGGAAGACGAGATGTGGGAATGCTGATAGGTCTTCACCCTTTTCAAAACACAAAGAATAGTGAGGGCAGTCCATGCAGCTTCTGCATTAGTAAAAGACAAAGCTTCACTCTACCATTTCTGGTTGACTACTATTTTTACATCTTTAGGTGGTTACACAACCTATTTAACCTGTGAAAAAAAATGGTTGCATAACTCTGTAGACATTACTGTACTGGTCTGCCTTCCCAGGTACAGATCTTTCACACATCTAAGGGGCTGAAACATTTTATATTCCCCCAAACATAGTACACTGGAGGTCACCAAGAATTTTGTGGTTCATATTATCTGAACATTTTCAGATACTTTACACCACCCTCTACTTCTTCCAGATCTCACTTCTATTTCTCAGCTTCTTACAGCCTCTTAAAAACAAGATGATGTTCAATAAAAATATTTAGCAAGACAGTAGGCTCATTTCTGTATTCATTTTAGCCATAGAGTTGGGGCTCTGCAGCCTGGAGAAGAGAAGGCTTCCAGGAGACCTTGGAGTAGCCTTCCAGGATCTGAAGGGGGCTACAGGAAGGCTGAGGAGGGACTATTGACAAGGTCTTGTAATGCCAGGACAAGGGGCAATGGGTTTGAAGTGGCAGAGGGGAGATTGAAACAGGATGTTAGGAGGAAGTTGTTTGCAGTGAGGGAGGTGAGACACTGGCACAGGTTGCCCAGGAAGGTTGTGACTGCTCCCTCCCTGGAGGTGTTCAAGGCCAGGTTGGAGGAGGCCTTGAGTGACCTGTGCTAGTGGGAGGTGTCCCTGCCTATGGCAGGGGGTTGGAACTAGATGATCCTTGAGGTCCCTTCCAACCTTACCATTCTATGATTCTATATCTTTAAATAGAGAAGCTGGCTCCTAATATTGGCTTAATATCAGAAGGAACTTGCTCTGGATTTGAAAAGTGTCACTGCTTCCAGTGGGTTCATGTCCTTTGCAAAGTCCTAACTAGAAAGACTTTAAATAACATGGAAAATACTGACACAATTCAGGCTTTTGACTCCATTCCCATGCCTAAAGACTACCATAGATGGCCAGTTCTGGCCTTACAGGGTTGTTAACATCTGCTTTGCTTCTAGTAAGCAGGGAGAAGGAAAGATCCTCACACCTCCTACTTTTAAATCTGGGGAAGTAGTAAGAAATTAATTCTTCTCCCTCCCCCATAAGAGTGCTTTTAAAAAAACAATCATCTATGTGAATCAAATAATTTGTCAAATGATTCATGAGGTCATATTCAGGGGAAAAAATACCATGTCAAAATCCAGAAACATAAAAATGGCTCTGCCTCATCACCAAACTGATTTGGTGCCAAGTTTGAAGGATTTCCTGCTTACATGTGCAAGTCCTGATCCTTGGTGAACCTGAACATGCTTTCTCCCACATGTGCATTTTTCCTCTTGTCTTCTCCACTCCCCCTCTTTGCCTCCTCTATGCTGCTGTAGTTGCAGAAGGGGCTGCTTGGGCAGACCCCAGTGTTACCTTTTAGGGGTCTTTTCCCCTGTGTCTGAAATCACTAAATGTGCATTTGATGAGCAGAAAATGCAGATTTTTGCCTCTGGTGATCAGCTATTTGTTTTGAGGCTGAGGAGAATGGCTTTAACTTCATAATTTGATGACACATCTATGTGAATTACTGTTAAAACAGTCTTTGGGAAAGTGCAAATGATTAAAGCAAAGTGGATGTGTATTATGATTTCTGAATCTTAATAACGGATGGCTTATTTGCTTCATCTCCTTAGCATTGCAGAAAAAAATATAATTAAGTCTATTTAGTGGCATAGCACGAGTCTTTAAAAAGAAAGGAAAAATAACACTAATCACAAAAGGCAGGAATCCAACAGATTAGATAGTCTGTGATGAGAATTCTATGAATAAAGCAGATAAAATTAAATTAGTTAACCTAAAAATCCACAAACCAGTCATTTACAGGCTAAAAAAAAAAAAACCAACAACCAAACAACCAAAAAACCACACAAGCCAAACTTGCCTGTGTTTCCAAATGAAGAACTGACTGAATTACATGAATTTGCTGGTTTAAAATATGCAAAGAATCAGATACACAAGACCTGGATTTTCCCACTCTGTCAGCCACACTGGGTTTTAATGTTTATGGAGTACTGAAGCAAATAGCCTACCTCTTTTCTCTGGATTTGATAGTACATGTGGCACCAGACTTTCACATTCAGAAAGAGATTTGGCTAGACAGCAGATGGAGTATCCATTAAAACACAAGTGGCAAAATGCATCCACCTTGCCAGGCAAAAGCAGCATACTCCTCCTCAGTTACATCTATCTACCTGCAGATGACAAGATGCTCACAATCAGTGCTCTCTCACAAGACACCTTTTCCTCACTCCTGTCTACAAGTGTTGTTCTCTCTGTAATAAATACAATACAATGTTCTTGCTGTAATAAATACAACAATCAAATCATAGCAGCATCAAATTACAACAATAAAAGATAATAAAGCAGTCTCAAGATGGTGGCACACAGAGAGTGGTGATCAATGCACAATGTCCACCTGGAGACCAGTGCCAAGTGGCGTCCCTCAGGGGTCAGTGCTGGCACCAGTGCTGTTTGACATCTTTGTCAGTGCCATGGACAGAGGAATCAGTGCAGCCTCAGCAAGTGTGCAGATGGCACCAAGCTGTGTGGCACAGTCGACTTGCTAGAGGGCAGGGATCCATCCAGAGGGACCTGGACAGGCTGCAGAGCTGTGCCCAGGCCAACCTCATGACATTCAACAAGGCCAAGTGGAAGGTCCTGCACCTGGGTAGGCACAATGCCAAGCACAACTGCAGGTTGGGTGGGGAATGGCTGAGAGCAGCCCTGAGGAACAGGCCCTGGGGGTGTGGGGTGATGAAAAGCTCAAGATGAGGCTGCAGTGTGAGTGCAGCCCAGACAGCAACTGTGTGCTGGGCTGCAGCAAGAGCAGTGTGGGCAGCAGGGCAAGGGAGGGGATTGTGCCCCTTTGCTCTGCTCTCCTCAGACCCCAGCTGCAGTCCTGTGTGCAGTTCTGGAGCCCCCAGCACAGGAAGGACATGGAAGTGTTGGAGCCAGTCCAGAGGAGGCCACCAAGATGCTGAGAGGGCTGCAGCAGCTCTGCTGTGAGGACAGGCTGAGAGAGTTGGGGCTCTGCAGCCTGGAGAAGAGAAGGCTTCCAGGAGACCTTGGAGTGGCCTTGCAGGATCTGAAGGGGGCTCCAGGAAGGCTGGGGAGGGACTATTGACAAGGTCTTGCAATGCCAGGACAAGGGGCAATGGGTTTGAAGTGGCAGAGGGGAGATTTAGACTGGATGTTAGGAGGAAGTTGTCTGCAGTGAGGGTGGTGAGACACTGGCACAGGTTGCCCAGGGAGGTTGTGGAGCACAGAATCTGTGCTCCACAACCTTCCTGAAGGTGTTGAAGGCCAGGTTGGAGGAGGCCTTGAGTGACCTGTACTAGTGGGAAATGTCCCTGCCTATGCCAGGGGGTTGGAACTAGATGATCCTTGAGGTCCCTTCCAACCTTACCATTCTGTGATTCTATGATTGTACCACTGTTGATTTATCCAGAAAAGTGTACAGAAACAGAGGCAACATCAGAGGTAGGCACACCTGTGGAAGGCTATTTCCAACTGAGGTTTGGAGCACTTGGTTCATCAGTGACTATTTCAAGTTCAGTGTAATGTGGAGATAGAGAAACTTGTATAAAAAGTTGTAGTAATATTAAAAAAAATTAATTTTTTTTAACATTAAAATAAATAATAAAATACAAAATATTTTTAAAAGGCAAAGAAAAACGAGAAGGTACACTAATTATAATGGTTCTGTGGTTGTGCTGTATTTGAATTAGAAAGCACTTTATCTGCAGCTCTTGGCTCAGTGGCAGGCAACCCAACAAGAACGTTTTTCATGTTGCAATTGCTAATGCAAATTGAAGGGAAGGTAACTGTGGAGTGGTTTCCTAACTTACATGATGACACAGGAAACAAATGCACAAGTGAGTAACGACCATGTCAAATGCATTCAAAGACACAATTCAAATTCTTTGACAAGTACACTTACCTCCAACAGCTAAAATAGCTTTTTTTTCCATAAATACATAAACACTTTTCCCAAAGACTGTTTTAACAGTAATTCACATAGATGTGTCATCAAATTATGAAGTTAAAGCCATTCTCCTCAGCCTCAAAACAAATAGCTGATCACCAGAGGCAAAAATCTGCATTTTCTGCTCATCAAATGCACATTTAGTGATTTCAGACACAGGGGAAAAGACCCCTAAAAGGTAACACTGGGGTCTGCCCAAGCAGCCCCTTCTGCAACTACAGCAGCATAGAGGAGGCAAAGAGGGGGAGTGGAGAAGACAAGAGGAAAAATGCACATGTGGGAGAAAGCATGTTCAGGTTCACCAAGGATCAGGACTTGCACATGTAAGTAGGAAATCCTTCAAACTTGGCACCAAATCAGTTTGGTGATGAGGCAGAGCTGTGGGCATCATACAATCCTCGGATGACAACAGCACAGGTTGGAGTTACAGCACCTGCATCCTTCTCCTTCTCAGTTTATAGCTTACAGCCATAAACAAGCAACTCCAGTAATAAACACCAGACTGGCTTATTTCATGTACAGGGGTCACACAGACATTATTCCTCCCAACCTTTCCTTATGAGGAGAGCCTCACACAGATGAAACTTCCACCAGCCAGACACTAGCCCTATCCAAGCTGTTATGCTCTTACTCAAAAATGTAATATTGCAGGCAAAAATCTCCTACAGTAAATTTTAATTTAATTTTTAATATGGGGAGGGGGAGGAGTGGGAAATGTCTGGTTTAACAGCACTTTTCCAAACAGCACATGAACAGCACTTTTGCTGCCAGACAGAATTTTCCATCTTTTCAAATTCACACAGTTGCCTCAAACACTCACATGCTCTCTCAAACGCTCTTCTCCTCTCTGGCTTGCCAGTTCACTCAGGAAAGAAATACCTACATGAACATCTTGGGCTTCCATTCAACAGACTGTTTTGGAAAAGTTGCTAATATCATAGAAAATGCCCTTCAGTAGCTGTGAGCACCACAGGAGGGATCTGCTTATATACAGATGCTCATGTGTGAGCAAGCACTTCACTGCAAGGAGCAAGCGACGCATGATACTTTCTACGAGCCATTGGGCTACAGGTAGTTTCAATTTGTACTGAGATTTAGGAGCCACTCTTATATAATTTGTTAATTCACCAAGACCTATTGCATTTAGAAAAGCAAGAAATGCATGTTTCTTTAAAATGCAAACGTTCCTTCAAGGTTATGAAAAATATTTTGCACTGGGCAAACTATTGAAGCAGAACTTTAGATCAAAGCCTCCATTATCATCATCATCCAACAGTGTCCTACTTGACAGCTGTGGGTACAACTGATACAGCTGCCAACTTGGTTGGCTTATCTCTCCAGGTTTCTTATATGGCTGATAAAAGAAAGGGAAAAAAGAAAGAGAGAAAAAGAAATGAAACAGCTTTCAGAAAAAAAGGTGACCCAGAGAAATGAAATTGAGTTCCTGCTGCACTGCTCTAAAGAAAAGGGCTGATTACACAGGGGCCTAAAGAGGTCAGGAGTCTAATGAAATTAGCTGATCCAGTCAGAAACCTAAACCTAAGACAACTCAGAACATCCCATTGTTGACACTCCTATCTTACGCAGTTGGTATCTTACACTGCACCACTCATGAGTTTTTATAACTAAGCAGTACCAGCTTAGCAGACATCATTTGGTTTGCAGACAGGCTACAATGCATTGCTAACAAAGGCTACAAAAAAGCAGGTGGCCACACTACAAAACACAAAGGAGGGGAAACTTTCTGCCAGGCAGACACAAAAGATTGATCACTTTCCTGCTGTTTTGCTGGAGAACCATGACAGTCACATCATTGCAACTGTATTTAACACCAAGCCACAACAAACCCACCCACCCAGCTAAGAACCATCCCAACACCTAGAACTATCCACCCACACCACACCACCCCCAAAACCCACTTAGATCAGAAGGACTGCTCAACACACCACAATTACCACACCTATCAGTAGACTACCAGGGTAGCAAAAGCTGAACAGCACATAGCGAGTGCCCGAGCTGCACCTCCCACACCACTTACAGACCATCAAGTGGCCAGCATTTTCCACTGGATGCACAGTATGAGAATCTTAGCAGCCCTTAAAGCTGCTATCATGTGTGTGTGGGAAAAAAAATCCTAACACACAGTACCACTCCCCACAAAAAGCAATGGAGCTTGTTCTTACATAAGTATGTATATTATTTAACACCCAAAAGCAACAGCTCCAATCCATCTATGCAAAACCAGAAGTGGTGCAGAACTAAGAGAGACTTTTTTTTTGTTTTAAATTGTATTCTATTGTATCTATCCATTTTGTTCATTTGCCTCAGGGCAAGTCAAGTGAAGTCAAATAAAGTCAAGTCAAGGAAGGCTGGGGAGGCACTATTGACAAGGTCTTGTAATGACAGGACTAGGGGCAATGAGTTTAAACTGGCAGAGGGAAGATTTAGACTGGATGTTAGGAGGAAGTTCTTTACAGTGAGGGTGGTGAGGCACTGGAACAGGTTGCCTGGGGAGGTTGTGGCTGCTCCCTTCCTGGAGGTGTTCAAGGCCAGGTTGGAGGAGGCCTTGAGTGCCCTGTGCTAGTGGGAGATGTCCCTGCCTATGGCAGGGGGTTGGAACTAGATGATCCTTGAGGTCTCTTCCAACCTTACCATTCTATGATTCTAAGTGCCCTCACACTGCAGAACAAGGACCACTATCCATTTTCTTTCTCTTCCTTTGCTCTTGCACAAGGGGACTGACCCAAGTATTATTCACACAATATTTGCATCCATTATCTCCTCTGGAAACTGTATTCTGGATCTGGGAAAGAAAAGGTGATTACAAAACATTTTGAAGGTGAGATAAACAAATGTGGATCATCTTCTCAGGCAAACAATTGTTCCTGCTTTTGCAGACACCTGAACAAGTTTTGCTCTTCCTTAGATTAAACAAACACATGCTGCTGCGACACACACATCGCTTCTGAGGTAGACGCAAAGGACAAGGCCTAGGTGACAAAAATAACTTTCAAATAGATGTTAGTATATTCACATTGCAAAGAACATAAAAGGAGGCAGGAAGCAGAGGAGGGAAGTGTTTCTTCTCATTTCGTAGTTAAGTGACAGTACAAGTAGCAGAGACTTTTTTTCCCTGAACCGTTCGCAGATATGAGACCATTGCATAATCTCACAATCATCTTGTAAATTCTACTTGCTTTTTTTTTTTTTTTAACATTACAGGAATTAAGAGCAAAAAATCGTGATACTTCTTTCACTCAGTCAAAAGAAACAGATGCAAACAGAACAAGTTTTCCTGCAAAAACAGCTTTGTCCCACTTTATGAACTAGTTACTCCTTACTGTAACCAACTTCCCTCACACAGAATATTATTGAGTGCCAAGAAGCTCCTCCAGTCTCTAAAAACCAGACATTGGTTTATAGAATCATAGAATGGTAAGTTTGGAAGGGACCGCAAGGATCATCCAGTTCCAACCCCCTGCCTTAGGCAGGGACACCTCTCACTAGTACAGGTCACTCAGATACTGGAAGGCTACTCTAAGGTCTCCTGGAAGCCTTCTCTTCTCCAGGCTGCAGAGCCCCAACTCTCTCAGTCTCTTCTCAGAGCAGAGCTGCTGCAGCCCTCTCAGCATCTTTGTGGCCTCCTCTGGACCCACTCCAACACTTCCATGTCCTTCCTGTGCTGGGGGCTCCAGAACTGCACACAGGACTGCAGGTGGGGTCTGAGGAGAGCAGAGGAAAGGGGCACAATCCCCTCCCTTGCCCTGCTGCCCACACTGCTCTTGATGCAGCCCATCACCATTATGGCAAACATATATTATCATTATATCTTCATTATGGCAAACAGAAATCCATGTACACACAGAGGAACATAACAGCTGTCAGATCTGTCTGAGAATACCAAATCTAAACTCATCTAGGCATGTAGTACTAGGAGTGAACTTGTAAGGAATGGGAAAAGAGGCATAATTTGGCTAGAATTGGGAAAAAAATATACCTATAAAAAAGCAGAGGGTGAAGGGAATGAATGTACACATTTTTGTGATTTTTGTCTTGGTCCAATCCTGGACTCAGAAAAGTTTTACAAATGTTTCTTTCTGCAGATGCAGGGATAAAATTATCAAGAGATTCCATGCAAAAAGTTATTTAAGACCTCCACAAATTTAATTTGATAGTCAGCCTTTCAGACTGACTATTTTCTGCACTTCTGCTAGGGCAGCAGGGGAAAATACTTAAATCCTATAAAATAACATGGAGAAACATATTTTCCATTTCAGAATGTATTATTTTTAGAATCACATGGAAAATATCCTTCAAAGATACCATCCCTTGGTGGCATCTTAGATGGCCTGCATGACAAGCCTGTATCCAATAAGCAGGTAACTCAATATCAACAATATAAAGGCAAAAGCAAGTAAAACACAATTTTATTTGAAAATGTAGCTTTGTACAATATCACAGATGAGAAAAAAGAAAAACTATTTCTTCAGTAAAAAGAGAGTTGGAGCTTCCCTCAGCTCACTTCAAGAGCAGAAACACGTAAGCCTTGCTGTAACAAAATCACAGCACGTTAGGGGTTGGAAGGGACCACAAAACATCACAGAATGGTAAGGTTGGAAGGGATCTCAAAGATCATCTAGTTCCAAACCCCTGCCATAGGCAGGAACACCTCCCACTAGTACAGGTCACTTAAGGCTTTGTTCGACCTGGCCTTGAACACCTGCAGGGAGGTGTTCAACAACCTCCCTGGGCAACCTGTGCCAGTGTCTCACCACTCTCACTGCAAACAACTTCCTCCTAACATCCAGTCTAAATCTCCCCTGGGCCAGTTCAAACCCATTGCCCCTTGTCCTGTCATTACAAGACCTTGTAAATAATCCCTCCTCAGCCTTCCTGAAGGCCCCCTTCAGATACTGGAAGGCTACTATAAGGTCTCCTCAAAGCCTTGAGTATTTTTGGCTTGTGAATGTAAGCATGGATTTAAAAAGGCTGGGATTGGACTTGCAAACAATATTTGACAAAATCATAGAATCACAGAATGGTAAGGTTGGAAGGAGACCTCAAGGATCATGTAGTTCCAACCCCCTGCCATAAGCAGGGACACCTCCCACTAGCACAGGTTACTCAAGGCCGCGTCCAACCTGGCCTTGAACACCTCCAGGGAGGGAGCATGTCCTTCTATGCTGCTAAAAAAACTGAAGTTTATCAGGAAGATCATTTATGCAGATCAGAAAGCATCAGAGAGATGCAGAAAACCGAGAGAAACAAACAAAGAAACAGCAAATCACCACCATCTTTCAATATGAAAATAAAATTTAAGACAGATGCTTTCAGCTCTCTACTGGGATAGCCTACAGGAAGGCTGGGGAGGGATTATTTACAAGGTCTTTCAGTGACAGGAGAAGGGGCAATGGGTTTAAACTGGCAGAGGGGAGATTGAAAGTGGATGTTAGGAGGAAGTTTTTCACAGTGAGGGTGGTGAGACACTGGCACAGGTTGCCCAGGGAGGTTGTGGCTGCTCCCACCCTGGAGGTGTTCAAGGCCAGGTTGGACGAGGCCTTGAGTGACCTGTGCTAGTGGGAGGTGTCCCTGCCTATGGCAAGGGGTTGAAACTGGATGATCCTTGAGGTCCCTTCCAACCTTACCATTCTATGATTCTATGATTCTATGTATTCTTGAACAAATCAGAAAGACTTGGAGGCACAACCTCCCCTCCCCCCCAAAAACAACCCCAAACTGAACAGCTAAAATCTACAGATGACAAAATTTCTTTCCAGTCTTCTGCGGCCAACTGTAAATATTCGAGATGAACCACACAAGCCAGGCCAAGGGGCAAATTAAATCCACTGCAGATCAATAAAAACCAAAGTGCATTTAAATGAAAAATGTGAAGCACTCAAAAGTGATTGTTGGGATTTACAGTTCTGGAATAACTCAATATTTGATTCAAGTCTCCAGCAAAGAAGAGGGGAGAAGAAAAAGCTAGATATGCAAAGATACAATTTAGATTTCTTTTTTTCCCCCTATTTTAAATATGAAAGCATTCACATGATTATCTAAAGGATAAGAGTGACAACATGGTTGTGCCACAGCATAAATCAGAAACGTGTTCTCCATCAGAGTGCTTGTGTTCAGCTCTTATCATCTGATCTCTTATTGAGATAGCAGATGTAGTAAAAAGTTCAGAAAATGGGGACATGAATAATTCAGGACAAAGACAGATTTCTGTACAGAAAGAGATGGAGAAGTTTGAAGCAACCATACTAACAGGAGATAAATCAAAGATATAAAAAAGGAATTGTGGAAAACACTTCTATGCACCCTCCTCCTGAAGAAGCAAGAGCATCTTCCTAAAAGCAATACACTTAAGGTTGCTAAAAGGAAATGTGTGCTTGTTTAGTTGGCTTGATTCTGTGGCAGAGCTATGTTAGGATGTTGTTTTTAATTTTATTCATTGCTCAA
Organism: Ramphastos sulfuratus; assembly: GCA_013399055.1. Lineage (NCBI taxonomy): Eukaryota > Metazoa > Chordata > Aves > Piciformes > Ramphastidae > Ramphastos > Ramphastos sulfuratus. The sequence continues at coordinate 2,554 of WBNM01009992.1, read as the reverse complement.
TTTACACAATATTTTGCCTCAAAGTATGCCAAAGACCTTGGAAAGATTCAGAGAAAGACTACAGTTTTACATAGCTCATGACAACAAAGCAATTTAGTTTGGGTAGAGGAAAGATCAGACACACTCGGCTGTCTTCTCTGGATTTGCAGGATGTAAGAGTTTCGTGGTGCAGGACCAACCAAACCAACAGAAAAAGCTCAGAATTTCCCTCTGGGAAAAACAAAACCCCTCTGGGATTTGAGCATAACTGTCTACCTTGGGACAAAGGGCATGTCAAATTGTCAGGTACGGCCCTTACAAGCTGCAGGTAAAGGCACATACACGCAGGTTGCAAAACTGGTCCATTAAGATACCTAATCCTCCAGGGGAGTGCAGAGNAACCTGTTCCAGTGCCTCACTAAGGCAAAGGCAGCTGAGAAGAAACTAAAACTTTGGTCACAAGGCTTCAGCCTAAGGATGCTAGACACAAGGGAGTCAAACTCTCCATTTAGAGGTTCTCTTTGCAATGTCTGGAGTAAGAAACTGCACTAATTTCTCACAAGAAGGCTGACACACTGAAGAAGATGCTGTGTTGCATCAGAGCAGTGTCATGGCAGTGGTCTGGCACAAACCACATCCTTCAGACACCGTTCCTTTGCAGGACTCCCAAAAGCACTCAGATGTGCAATACTTGACAGGAGCAAGGTGTTTCTGCCATTAGTACTACAGAGTACACTCCTCACCCACTCGTTCCAGAGTGTACAAACCCTGTGTTATGCACAATAGCATGAGAGATGTTTTGTATCTAGAAGCCACCCCAGAAATAAGTTAGCCTGGCAGGTTTGCAGCACTTCATTTAAATATGAGTCAATCCTCCTGCAATACAAACATTAGTGATGCATTCCCCACTGTCCTTCTATTTATACTCACTATTTAACCTACAGGCATCCCGAGTTAATTAAACAAATCAGTCCCATCGAGATAATTGTGTCTCAAGCAAATTAACACAATTAGTCTTTTTAAAAGGGAATCCAAGCACTACCCACTGTATTTCTTCATATAAATCACATGCTTGTTCCTCCAACTCTAGGATAATGGCTATCTAGGAATCTGCATTAAAGTGAAAAATATGACTCATGAAACTGGCTGACATGTGACTGTTACAGCCAGCAGCCTCTCTGTTTGCATGCTTCACTTACACTGAAATCAGAAATAAACATCCTTAGAGGGCAAAGAAGCAAGGAAGGATACCTCTGCACTGGACACCTCACAGCTGCAGTATCACTTTGAAGACAGTCCCTGCTCCAAAAGAGTCCATTACACTGACACGACCACAAGTGAGGTAAGCAGTGAGGTAGCTAATTGGATATGCTAGGTCTTAAAGGCACTCTTAATCCTCTCTTCTCCAGCTCAAGTTTTACAGAAACTCCTCTACAACAAAGGTGAAGTTCTCTTCTGGAGACCCAGACCTCCATCCCTCATATGCAGAAGCTGCTGTAGCAGACATTATCATCCTTGGCCACTTGCTGTGTTTTCAGGATGCTTTTCTTCCCTGGGGCAGCCTCAGAGTAACCCAATACACTTCAGCCTCCCCAGTCACCACCCAAGCTCCATCCAAATTCTCAACCACCTTGCGCCAGCACGGTAAAGGCAGAGCAGCAGGCATCCTTTCCTACCAGTCCTGGTAACAGAAGAGGCCACAACTTTTGACTGACAGCTTCAGGTAATGCAGGAAGATCGAGCAGAGCTACTCTGTCAGAGTCTGAGAGGAAAATCAGTGAGAAGTGCTGAGCACACTGCAACTAAAAATGGAAAACTTCAGTAAGAAGCCGATGTGCAAAACCACGACCTTGTCAGCTGAAGCATCTAACCAATCCTATTCTTTCAGGAGACAGTAAAACATCTACGCAGTACAACCCTGTGGACTGAGAGCTCAGAGCTGCCTGTGATGGTTACTGTGCTATTTTGTGTGAGCCTATGAGAAGCAAGGGTTGCTTGAACGCAGAAGACTCCATTTCATACCCTGTGAGAAACTGCTGAGTGTAGGCAAGGGAGGGTGTGTGTGTGTGAGGAAGAGGAAAAAGAATTATGTTAACAAACCTAACAAGTAATAACTGTCATCTCCCTTCTCTTTGCAGATGATTCAAGGAGTGAGTTGCTCCTCCCAGTGCCTCCCGCCGGCTGCTAGGCAACTACAGCAGCAGCGCAGGGGCAGGCAAGCATCCAGCTCAACTTCTTTCTCTTTTTGAGGGTATTAAAAAGCCTCACTAGTACATTACCTGCAACACTGGTAACCAGTACTAAGTTCCTGAGAACAACTACAGGGGTTTAAAAAAAAAAAAAAAAGTGAGGGGGAAGAGAAGTGATGGGATGGACAGGGCAGGGGAAGAGGCAGGCACAGTGGTGCTGGGCACTATGCACCAACAAGGAAGGGTATGAAGGAGGTAATTTAATGGAAGACTTCCCATCCTCTTTGCAAAAAGAAAACACATCATTTCTTTGGGGTTTTTAAGCACATCACAACCAAAGCATTTTTCCCTCTTGGTACATTCAGTTGAGGTGCTTGAACATGTCC
>WBNM01009991.1:0-72816 GCA_013399055.1 Ramphastos sulfuratus | reverse complement strand
AACCCTTGGAGGCCACTGCACTGGTCAGCCTGCAGCAGAATAATGTGTATTTACCTCTCTGCTAATGACTGAAATCACCATCTCAAATAGTACAGGAATAAATTCTGCTTGGAGCACTTAATAGCCAGAAGACCATCCTAGAGTAGACTCACCTGGTACATCACCCTACAGAACATCTTAAATACAGATGTTAATCGATTGCAGCACTTCCAGGAAGCTACCAGAGGCAACTCTTGCATGCTCAGATGGAAACTCTTGGGCAGTTGCTCCATTATGACCTCAGAGATGAGGTAGCCTGTTGCCCTTGGACCCTTAGGAGGTATCTCAAAGGCATTTCGCTGACAGGCATCTAATTATGTTGTTACCATCCTGCTCTTTTCCCATCAGATATGGGGTTTGCTCTTCCCAGCCTGGCTGCTATTTGTTCCTTTAGAATTTATATCCCAAATTACACAACTAGGATGCGATTTCTACATGGCCAAGAGTCCTTCTCTTTTGTCTTAGGTCTAATATTGTGTCACTTCACACACATATGATATGCAGTGACAGTTGTTTATGGTGCCCAACAAGACAAGGAGCAGGAGTCATAAACTGGAATCCAGGAGGTTCCATCTGAACATTCTTGTCTCCAAAAAAAACATGTAGATGTGGCATTTGGTTTAGTGGTCGTGGCAGTGCTGGGTTGACTTTTGGACTTGAAGATCCTAAAGGTCTTTTCCAGCCTTACAGATTCTATGATCCTGTGAAGTTACCAAAGCACTGAAATGGGCTGCCTCATTTCAGGCTGTGGAGTCTCCTTCTCTGGAGAGACTCCAAACCCACCTGGACATTGTGATCCTGGGCAAGCTGCTGTGTCTGACCCTGCTTTAGCAGGGTAGCCGGCCAGGTGATCTCCAGACGTCCCTCCATGCTGGGATTGTTTGATACACAGTTTCAGATGGTCCCTTGCTTCCCTGAACCCCAAGTCTAATCACAGCAGCAGCTACCTTTGCAACTCTTTAAAGGGTCATGAGGTTTTTTAAGAGACTTTTTGCCCCAACCCCAAAGTTTGGAAAATACTTCTAAGATCACTGAGGCCAACAATGAAATGTAACGGTATTGTCCACGGTGTGTTACTTTTAGGAGGGCAGACCCTTTTCTCTTACCATCTTACGAATTCTGCTGAGGACAGTGTCTATAATCTCCTTTCCAATGGTGTAGTGGCCACGCGCATAGTTGTTGGCAGCATCTTCCTTGCCACTGATGAGCTGCTCTGGGTGGAAGAGCGCATGGTAGGTCCCGGTCCTGATCTCATCTACACAAGGAAGAACACACAGCACACAGTTACAGGTTCTGGACATTGGGGTGACAGAATAAAACACAGAGCAGCTTTACCAGGAGCCCACAAGAGATGATGGTCACATCATGACTGGTTCAGCATGGGAATAATGGAAGAGGTAAGAATAACCCTGTCCACACTAATTGCCAAGGTCCTCCACCTTCACCTAGCAGCCACTTTGAGATTCTTGAGTGTCATTTGGCTTAAAAAGTTGGGAAGCTGTCTAGATGTCCAAACTAGTTGTAGGATTATAGCTCCCCATGCAGCTTGTTTCTGGTTGCGAAGGATCTTAAAGGTGGCTTGAAGCACTACCTTCATCCTCTGCTCTACTGCACACTGGAGAGGAGACAGAGTGCCTCCAGTGTTGACATTGCTGCTAGATGTCTAAGTGCCAGCTTCAGGCACCTTATGAAGACAGGTATTAGAAGCAGTTTCTCTAGGCTCCACGGAGTCAATGAGGTTGGAGACATCTCCAGTGGATCTTTAAACCCAGTCTCAATATTGGATATGTCTCATATTCTACTGGCTTGCTCACTAGGTTCTCAATTTAGTGCCTTGATAAGGTACCTAAAAAGCAAGTGGAACCAAAACAAAAGTCTGCATTCCTTTCATTAGATAAAATAGTGAGTCACATCCTAGACAGCAAGATAGGATCAAACGCCCAGGAGAAGCCTAGAAGGCAAAAGCAGGTAGATGGATGCAGGTGGTGGGGAGCAATCTCCACCAGTTCCTTGAGCAAAGCCGGAATTTGTTTTCTAGGAAGGTACCTTAAACCAGATTAAAGTGCCACCATCACCCTCTGAGGTCATTCATGGAGCTGCAAGGAGAAAGCTTGCAGTACTAAGACATCCATTTTCCACAGAATCATGAAATTTGTGGCACCTATCTGCCCAGAGAGGCTTCACAGGTAGCATTAAAAACAGATGTGCTTCGTCAAATCATAGAATGGTTTAGGTTGGAAGGGACCTCTAAAGGCCATCTAGTCCAACTCCCTTGAAGTCAGCAGGCACATCCCTGACTACATCAGGCTGCTCAGAGCCCCACCAAGCCTGATCTTGAGTATCTCCAGGAATGGGGCCTCCACCACCTCCCCGGGCAACCTATTCCAGTGTTCCATCACCCTCATAACAAAGAAGTTGTCCCTAGTGTCCAATATAAACCCACCCTTTTCTAGTTTAAAACTGTTTCCCCTCGCCCCAGTGCTATGTGCCTGGTGGATGTCACAAGAAGTTGTGCAGTTCAGAGCCACTAGGATTAATAAATCCATGCTAGTTCACACCTGCTGAGGGTCCTGCTCAAGGCAGGTCTCTCACAAGGAGGGCTCAACTGGACAAGTCAGTTCAGTAAGTGTCATGCATTTGTCACTCCCAGGTCCATTTGGAAATGCAAACTCCGTCTCCTGATGGCTGGAGACATTTTACTAGAGCAGGGAAGTGTGAACTGCTGGGCAATCTGAGCAGTAACACAAGCCCCAAGGGGAAAAAAAAAAAAAAAAAAGTCACAGTTGAAAGGTGCCCCAAACCCCAGCTGCCCCACAATTACCAATGACAGTGGGCTCCAAGTCTATGAATACTGCCCGGGGCACATGCTTGCCAGATGCTGTCTCACAGAAGAAGGTCTCAAAGGAAGAATCCACTTGCTCAGACTTTGGCTCTGCAGGTTTCACCTGCTTGGGGCCAGGAATGGTTCCATCTGCCTGGATGCCATGCTCAAGGCAGTAGAGCTCCCAGCAGGCATTGCCCATCTGCACGCCAGCCTGCCCGATGTGGATGGAAATGCACTCCCTCTGAAAGAGGAAACAACTTGTTGAGGTGATTTTTAGACATCCTGTGACCTAACCACAAGCACCCACAGTTCTTGTTTTGAGCCATTTTTGCTCCTGTGGATGATTAGGGAAACAGGCAGCTTCCGCCCACCGCTGGGATTTGGAGCAAGGATCAAACCAAGATCTGCAGGGCAGCTGGACACAGCTGAGCTGCACACACAGCAGCCCTAGGAAGAGCTCTTCCAGCCCAAGGGAGGAGGAAGGAAGGAGGCGATGGGCTTCATGCAGAGGCAGGAAGCAGCTGAGCAGCACTGGCTCCTTGCTCAGTGCTCAAATGGCCCTGCCGTGGAGTGGAGAAGCTGTCGAGCCTTGAGTCCCAGGGACAACAGTTCTGGGCTGCTCGATCCAAAAAAACCACAAATAACCACCTGCACCAAGTAGGGAGAAGCCAAGCTTGGGAAACCCACAGCCAGGCTGGGAGTCACAGCAGCAAATGAGGCTGAAGGAAATCAGCAGTTGCCTAGGGCCAGAGCGAGGGCAGGCTGACACTCTGGGAGAGACTCAGAGTCTTGATTTAACCAGGTCACCCTCCAGGGGCCTCCAGCTAACTCCAGGGCAGTACTGGAGGTACTGGCATCTTGTGGAGGTTCTGGGGACTTTTGGTGTGTGTGTTTTGCTGGGTAATTGGCAGTTTTGCTGTTTCCACCACCACCACAAGATCAAAGCGCTGCTGCAGCAATGACAGAGGCTCATGTCCCAGCTCACAAGCACAGACTCCCAAATTACTGCCACGCATGGCATGGGGCAGTGCTGCTTCCCAAGAGATCAAGGAATCACCACGAAAGGAAGCTGGGGATGGCAAGTGCTGTGGCTGATCCCATTATTTGTAATGTTAATGGGCAGCTTGGTTTGGATCTCACCTCATTTCACAACACCACTCCCTGCTACATGAAGCTGGAGGTCTCCATAGACCTCCAGATCCCCTACTCCAAGTAGCCCACCTTGAGCAGAGCATAACAACTGCCAGTGAGAGCCCAGCTGTCTCAGGGCTGAAAGGACACCGTGTGCATCCCTTGGCATGCCAAAAGGACTGCGTCCCTTTCAAGTCACCACCTTCTAAGAAATAGTAGACAGTCCTGGACACAGGATCACAGAATTGTCAGAGTTGGAAGTGACCTCGAGTATCATCTAGCTCCAACCTCCCTGCCATGGGCAGGGAACAACAACCATTTCATGGAATTTTTTGGGTTGGAAGGCCCTTTCAAGGTCATCCAGTCCAACCTCCTTGCAGTCAGTGGGGATGCCTGCAACTAGAGCAGGTTGCTCCGAGCCCCAAACAACCTGACCTGGAATGTTTCCGGGGATGGGGCATCTACCTCCTCTTTGGGAAATCTGGAGCAGTGTCTCACCACCCTCATTGTAAAAAACTCCCTTTTTCCTCTCCAAATCTCACCTCTTCTAGTTCAAACCCATCACCCCTTGTCCTGCTAAAAAGTCTGTCTTTCTTCTTGCCCCCTTTAAGTACTGAAAGGCCACAGGAAGGTCTCCCTGGAGCTTTTCCCAGGCTGAGCAACCTCAGCTCTCTCTGCTTCTTGTCACAGCAGAAGGGTTCCAGTCCCCTGACCATTTTTGTGGCACCAGCCACTTGAAGAAGAATGCAATGCAACTTCTTCTCTCAATCTCCAAACGTGGATGTGCCAAGACATTTCTCAGCCCTAAGGCGACACCAACAGTCACCTACCATAAACCTAGACACAAACCACGTGAACGCTTCTGGTACCATTGAGGGACACCAAACCCTTTTACCCACAGCTGGCTAAACACCACAGAACCCAGTTTAGGCAGAGACCACCAGTTCTGCTGGTGTGGAGGCTGCATTCAAGTCCTCCCTCTCCAAGCTGATATTTGCACTATGTGGGAAATGCTGACTGCCATTTGCCCAACCCTCTCGGCACCAAGATGGTTGCAATAGCTCTTGGCCACACTTTGCAAGGGTCAGCGCCACAGCCCCTTCACCAGCACTGGCTGGGACAGCTGCTCCACTCACTATCCTCTTCCAGCTCCACTAGCCCCAGCACCTGCTTCGAGGGAGCCACTGGTATTTTCAGCCTAGAGCACAGGGAAAGGGAACAAAAAAAATACACAACAAAAGTAAAAAGGGAAGGGAGAGAAGAAATAAAAGAAGGGCCTTCTGCAAAGAAGAAAATTGCAGCCATTTTTTCCTCTGCATTCCCTCCCCCCCACCTCAAGCACACCAGGAGGCTTTCTGAGATCCCAGATCTCCAACATTTGCATCAAGATGGACTGGATTTTACAGACTCTGGCTATAGGCAGTCTATTGTTGTCCAGCTGATTTTCCCATTGGAAGTACCATGTAAATATTTAACTGTTTTCTAGCCAAGACAGACTCTAGAAGTCAGCAGACAAAAGGAAAAAAGTTCAAAAGCTGGCTGGCTGGGAGTGACTTTGAAGTTTTCTTCGACATGCAAAGGGGCACCATCAGATTCTCCAACAAGTTGCTCTTTTGCATTCAGCAGGTGACAGTTGCATTGTTCTTTGCAACAAGTTTCAGCCAGAGCAGGCAGCGCTTCTCAGGGCTGCAGCTTTTTTAGTAACCAGATCAATCCCCTCCACTCTCACAGCTGCAAGCTCTTCAAGAGCAAAGATTCCATTAGCAAGCTAGAAGGAAGGGGGACTTAATTCATTAAATATCTAATCCCAAGGGCTTGCAGCAGACAAAGGCAACATGGCAGCTCATTCCTAAGGAGGAGAAAAAAAAATCCTAAAGAAAGCCTCTGCAAGTTGCACTAGCTCCCTGTGGCAGTGCAAGAGCTGAAGTGTTAAGCACTGGGAAAAGGGCCAGTGTCTAAATGCATTTAGTCTATCACATAGCTGTGCATCAAGACGTGCTGATTTCCTTCCACCACCCCCACATAAAAAAAAAAGAAGTTAAAACACAGCTTGTATTAAAGAGGCAGAAACTTTGCAACTCCACAGAGCTTGCCTCAAGATCTGCTAACCCGGGGTGGAAAAAAAAAACCTGCAAGAAGCCACTTAAGCAGCTCTTCTCCAACTACATCCCCTCACTTTTCCCTTATAAGGAGCAAAACCTGAATCAATAAACCCCAAGGTAATCAGTAATTAAACAAAGCTGTTCAGAATTAACAGCCCTAAGAGAAAGGTGGGGGGGAAGAGCAAGCAAGATCGTTAGCTCAGGACACTTGTGGGGGGGAAGACAATCTCTGTATTTTAAGCTTAGCTTAACACAAAGACAAAACATAGCTCTTACCATGATGAGGCCGAAGGCTTGCTAAGATCTAAGCAAAACAGCTGCTGCTGCTGCCTCTGCCTCTCCCTGCAACTTTATAGCCCAGGAAGGCTTTGACTCCACCTGAATATAAAGAAGCTTTCTGCTAGCTTAAAGGAGCAGAGCTCCTTTTCCTCTGCATCCCTAGAACTAGAAAGGGATAAAATGCTTTGTTAGTGTCTAGCTGGTGCTGGTGTGATTTCTGGGATTCAACAGCTCTGGGGACAGCACAGCAGGAGTTTTTATCACCTTTCTTTACTTAGAGCCTAAACTGGGGGGCAAAAAAACAGTAAATGCTGAAGTTTGGGTTTGGCTAAAAAGAAGGAAACTCTGGGGAAGTTTTTGTGCCCTGACATGATTCACTTTATCCAGCAGGAACAATCTTCTGCTTATCAATATTCAGAGTACCACCACTGTATCTTGGCTATTTTTAGGCACAATCCTGCCATTTTTGATCTTTGTTCCATATCCCCACTGACATTTAGGGGTATCTGCTGATTTTTGCACCTCTGGGACATGCAGTTGTCAGCTCAGACCTGCCGCAGTCCTTACCCACCATTAAGGATTTGTTTGACCTTCCTTCCAAAAGCTGATGTAAGGATTTTGAGCCAGTTCTGGCCCCATCCTGAAGATGTGCAGGTATGTCTTTAAAACTGCTCTGAATCTGCCCTTAAGTGTCTAGTAGTGCCTGTGTGGTTACTAGCAAGAGTGGTTAGTAACTTCTGTACTGTTTCCCTCATGTACGTCTTAGGTTAGATGTAAGGAGGAAGTTCTTCACAATGAGGGTGGTGAGATCCTGGAACAGGTTGCCCAAATGTATGGTTGAGGGCCCATGCCTGGAGACATTCAAAGTCAGGCTTGATGGGGTCTTGAGCAACTTGATCTAGCTGGAGATGTCCCTGGTCACTGCAGGGAGCCAAGATGATGTTGGGGGGGGTCCCTTCCAACCTGATGCAGTCTAGGATTTGCCTTTTGATTCTCCCACTAAAAAGCTTTCAAACCTTCTTGGCTTCAGCCATTGTTGCAGCAAGTTGACAGCTCTGGGGATGGGGGAGACAACCCAGTCATTGACTGCACCAATATAAGCACAGCCAGGCAGTCAAGGATGGGGAGTTTTCCCTCTGGTCAGTATTTGTGAGACCCCCTCTGCTTACTGAGTCCAGTATGAACTGTCCAGTACAAGACAGACCATGGTATATTGAAAAAAGTCCAGCATAAACCACCAAGATGGTTGGCACATGTGTAGGACAACAGGGTAAGTGTGGGGCTCATTGGCCCTTAAGATGTACTAGTGGGAGGTATCCCTGCCTATGGCAGGGCATTGGAACTAGATGATATTTGAGGTCCCTTCCAACCTTACCATTCTATGATTCTATGGGGAGACCTTTCAACTCACCACACAGGTGGTCAGACATTGGAGCAGGAACCTAAAGATGGGCAAGTGTTCATCCTTGAATATATTCAAAACTCACCTGCAGAAGTCCTCAAGCAACCCAAGCTGATCTCAGAGAAATGAATGCTCTCACAGAGGACCTGTGTGTGCCAACCTGAGTGCTCATAGGATCACAGGTCATAGAATCTGTTAGAACATCCCCAGCTGAAGGGTGGACTTCTTTAGAGAAGTTTTACTTCCCTTCATGCTCTCAACACCAATTGTAGGCTCAGCTGAGCTGGAGCATGGTGAGCATTCATCCCTTAGCTCTGCCAAGGCATGAGGACAAGACTGCAGCCTTGGTGGACAAAGACGTGAGCTGACCTGCAAGACAAAGGCATCTATGGAAGACCTCTCTTTTACTGACATGTTCAGCCCAACTTCTGCCTGAGAGGGCAGATGGGAGCATCAACCTGTTCTTGCTCGGGGCCATGCCGTGGATTTAGGGTATTCAAGCCAAACAGGTTGGGCACATGGCTGTGCCTGTTTTGAAAGTGGGGGAATTCAGACATAATTGGGTCAGGCAAGGTTCTTTTGTTAGATAGAGCATCATGTAAACACTGCTGTCAGCATCGTGGCTTTCAAACCTCTGCTGGGAATAAAGGTGGCCTCTCAGTATAGTGAGGTACTTCTCCCCCTCTACTCTGCCTTGGTGAGGCCACACCTGGAATACTGTGTCCAGTTTTGGGCTCCCCAGTTCAGGAGAGACAGGGACCTGCCAGAGAGAGTCCAGCAGAGAGCCATGAGGATGACTGGGGGACTTCAGCATCTCCCCTATGGAGAGAGGCTGAGGAACCTGGGGCTGCTTAGTCTGGAGAAGAGAAGGCTGAGAGGAGATCTGATCAATGTGTACATATATCTGAGGGGTAGGTGTCAAGTGTCTGGGGCCAATCTCTTTTTGCTGGTCAGCAGCAATAAGACAAGGAGCAATGGCTACAAATTCTCCTCAACATAAGGAGAAACTTCTTTACAACAAGGGTGACAGAGCATTGGAACAGGCTGCCCAGAGAGGTTGTGGAGTCTCCTCTGGAGACTTTCAAACCTGCCTTGGATACGTTCCTGTGCAGACTACCCTAGGGGATCCTGCCATACGAGGGAGGTTGGACTCGATCTCTGGAGGTCACTTCCAACCTCTAAAGTTCTGTGATTCTGTGATTTCTGTTCTAAACCAAGAGCTTTCCAAATATCTGCACCAAGACTGCCAGTCAGACAAGATGTTCCAAGAGGCATCTGTTCCTCAGGGAGAAAAGAGAAAATGAGGAGCTCAGGCAGTTTAGAGCACGAAGCATTATTTCACTAAATGGCGTGGTTGAAGTCAAACCCAAGTTAAAATATTTTGGAGCTGAGTTCTGTCTTTCATGGCAAATGGAAAGCAAAAGAGAGGAGATGGTGGTCTGGTGGTGACAGAGCCAACCTGCCTGCAATCTCAGCTCCAAGACATATTTAGAATGGCATCAACAAGTAGGACAGAGACCACCCCCTTCCAGAGGACCCGCTGTGGCAGCTCCCGGCCTTTTTATAGCCAGATTTCACAGCTGCTGCCTCCTTCTTCCCATTCACATGTCCTAAATATCTCCTCCTTGCTCTCCCTGGCCTTCCTATTGCTGCCCACACCATGTGGTCTGGCACCAGCTGTTCTCCTCTACAGAGCAAATCCTTACCCATGAGGATGTGGATGGTGTCCCAAAACATGCTGGATGAGCGTCTTGAGGAGGGGAGAAGTGAACCGTGGCCATGCTCTGGGCAGGCACTTGGCCCATGAGGATGCTGAGAAGGTACAGAGAAGGATACAGGAATAGAGGAAGCTGAGGCACCTGAGGCTGTTTGGTCTGGAGAAGAGAAAACTGAGAAGAGATCTTATTAATGTTTATAAGTATCTCAAGAGTGAGTGTCAAGAAGAAGGGGCCAAGGTCTCTTCAATGATGTCCTGTGGGGCAAAGGATACAAACTGGAACACAGGAGGTTCCAGTTCAACACAAGGGAAAACTTCTTTACTGTGAGGGTGCTGGAACCTGGAGGAGGCTGCCCAGAGAGGTTGTGGAGTCTCCTTATGTGGAGACTTTCAACACCCATCTGGATATGTTCCTGTGTGACCTGCCCTAGGCAATCCTGCTTTGGCAGGGGGCTTGGACTCAATGATCTCTGGAGATCCCTTTCAGCCCCTACCACTCTATGATTCTATGATTTTGCTGTGTTGCTTCAGAAAGTGGCACTTAAATGTCACACTTCAGTTCTACCACCTGCTTTTGTTAGAGGTATCTCCATGGAGTCAAAAGATTTTGGCCCCGAGAAGAGAAAATATTCATTCAATATTAATCGTTGGTGTTGCCAGAGCAGGAAAAAGTGGGGGCAAAAAGCTCTCACTTGGCTTCAGGCTGAGCCAAATGTGGGAGCTTTTGGGTATTTTTGGTTTGTTGGATGAACTGGAAAAAACAAAACAAAAAAACAAAGCAACCAAATCAGTGACTGATGTAGTTCCAAAATCAAACAATTTCAGAATCATTTGCTCCCATGTTTAATTGTTCACCTAGTTAAATTTGCTCCATTTCACATGTGAACTTCCCCAGCATCTGCTTCCAGCCACTGGCTCTCATTATGCCTTTTTTTGGGGGGTAGAAACTGCCAACTTCCCACACCCTTATCCCCCTGAAGGCAGTTGTTGTCTTTTCAAGTCAATTCAGTGCTGGCCAAATATGTAGAACAACAGTCCTGGAGATCTCCATCCTTCACTTCAGCCTCAACTGCCAGATCCTGTTCCCCAGCAGGTCTCCACCTGCCTCCGTTGTCCTCCAGAGGGATAAAGTCACTCACATCACTAATGGAAACTCCCCTGAGACCCAGGCAAACCTGGCCTCATGCCACTTAACACCAGTATCAGAATCATAGAGTGGTTTGGGTTGGAAGGAACTTAAAAGTATCATCTAGTTCCTACCTCCCACTAGATCAGGCTGCTCAAGGCCTCATCCAGCCTGGTCTTAAACATTTCCAGGGATGAGGCATCTACAATGTCTCTTGGCAACCTGTTCCAGTGTCTCATCACTCTCACTGTAAAGAACTTCTTCCTAATGTCCACTCTAAACATCCCCTGCTCTGGTTTAAAACCATTGCCCTCTGTCCTGTCACTACAAATCTTTATAAAAAGTTCCTGCCCAGCTTTCTTGTAGCCCCCTTCAGGTGCTGGAAGGCTGGTATTTGTTCTCCTCTCCATGCTGCACAGGCACAGTTCCTCCAGCCCTTTGATCATCTTTGTGGCTTCTGGACCATCTCCAACAGTTCCATGTCCTTCTTGTGTTGGGGGCTTCAGAGCTGGATGCAGCACTTCAGGTAGGGTCTCGAAAATAAGAGCGGAGTAGAGGGGGAGAGTCACCTCCCTTGAGCTGCTAGCCACACATCTTTTGATGCAGCCCAGGGCTCAGCTGCTTTTTGGGCTACCAGAGAACATCCTTGGCTCAGGTCAAGCATCTCAAAAACCATCGTCCTGAAGTCCTTCTCCACACAGGGCTGCTCTCAATTCACTTGTGACCCAGCCTGTATTTGTGCTTGGGATTGCCCCCATCCAGGTGGCAAACCCAAGCCATCAAAGTTGACAGTACAGCTTTGTCCCCACTCCTCTCATTAATGGGAGCTCCCTAGTAACCTGAGTAAAACTGGGTTCATCCCATTTCACACCAGTACCCACTAACAAGCCTCTGACAGGGTAGGAACTTGCCCTGTGCTAGTGGTTCCTAAAGCTCAGCCAGCAGTCAGCAGATCCCCCACAAGGCTGTTGTGACCCTCAGAAGCTTTGGTGGCTGTCACATGGTGAGCCCTGCAAATTTTACTATGTGGCCTTCAGCCTCAGGCCTGAGGACCAAATGAGGAAGCTCTCAAAGGACAAGCACTTATAGATGGGCCAACTACTCCCCTGGACACCCCCACACGTCTCCTTGTAGGGAGGCTTCAGGCCACTGTTACTCTAATTTAGGTTTGCCAGGGCTGACTTTGAAGAGCTGCTCTTGACAGTGTTGTCCTTTATCTATCGCGCAGTGAGGCCCCAACCTCAGCTCAGGCATCTGTTAGTGATAACCAGAGATGATTTATCCAAGCTCTAGCCTGCACGTCTCCAGCATTACACTCTGTGTGTCTGTCCATGCACGGTTTGTTACTCCTCTGCTCCTCCTCTGGCCTTGGTGTCTGCTTTGTGCACATGAAAGACACAAGCAGAGACGACTCCACTTCTTTTCCTTATGTGGTTTCCTTACCCCTCTCCCTCCAAAGTATAGATTTTCCTTTGTCCAAACTCCATTTAATCACACCAAATCGTGATAAAAACTGAGAACCTTCGTTTCAAGGCTTTCAGAGATGGGATGTTTTGACAATCCAACTTTTTCCCCTACTCCTCTCATTTTTCCTTCCCAATAAAACCCTGGCAGCTCCATCCCCTTCTGCTAGACAGCGTGATTGGAGTGGAACTACATATTTCTGCAGAACCTCGTTCCAGCAGAATTCCCCCAACCAGCTCTGCCTCAAAGCTATTCCCGTAACTGAGGGTGGAGAAAGCTCCAGCCCTACAGTTGTGTCTGCACAGCTGTGCTTCTGCTCTCCTCTCCCAAAAGCAGATAGGAACCAGCTGTGGGACATGGGCTTCTCCAAGGTGGGGTTAGGCTGTGGCGATAGCACGAGGATCTAGTTCTAATATCAGTAACAAAGGTTTTTTGCTCCTCTTCTCTCTTAGGAGTAATGAGGTCAATGCTTTCAGGAAAAGCTTTCTTCTAAAGCCACTTGAGGAAAGGTGGACATATTTTGAGGGCCCGTATTTTGGAAGCCCTCTGCTGTGAGGACAGGCTGAGAGAGTTGGGGTTGTTCAGCCTGGAGAAGAGAAGGGTCCAGGGAGACCTTCTGGTGGCCTTTCAAGACATAAAGGGGCCAAGAAGAAAGCTGGGGACAGATGTTTCAGGGGCCTGTTTCGACAGGACAAAGGGTGATGGTTTGAAACTACAAGAGGGAGATTTAGGCTGGAGAGAAGGAAGAAGTTTCTTACAGTGAGGGTGGTGAGACCCTGTCCCAGGTTGCCCTAAAAGAGGAGGGATTTAGACTAGAAAGAAGGATGGAAGTTTTTAACACTAGAGGTGCTAAACACTGGCCCAGGTTGCCTAGAGTGGCAGTGGAAGCCCCATCCCTGGAAACATTCCAGGTCAGGTTGGATGCGGCTCTGAACAACTTGATCTAGTTGAAGATGTCCCTGCTCACTGCTAGGAGGGTGGACTAGATGACTTTTAAAGGCTTTTCCCAACCTGAACCATTCTGTGATTCTAAGATATCTATATTAGGTGGTGGCTAACAGTGAGTTGAAGATGAGCCAGCATGATGATCACCAGCATCCTGGCTTGGATCAGAAGGGAGTGTGACCAGCAGAAGTAGGGAAGGGATCATCATCCTGTCCTTGGCACTGATGAGACCTCACCTTACCTGGGCCTCTGCACTTTAAGAAGGACATTGAGGGGCTGGAGAGGTTCCAGAGAAGGGCAGTGAAGCTGGCGAAGGGTCTGGAGAACATATTTTATGAGGAGCAGCCGAGGGAACTGGGATTGTTTAGCCTAGAGAAAAGGAGGCTGAGGGGAGACCTTCGATTCTTTGCAACTTTCTGAAAGGTGGTTGGAGCCAGGTGGGGTTTGGTCTCTAAAGTTTCCAAGAAACAAGCAATAGAACAAGAGAAAAGGGCCTAAAGTCATTCTAGGGGAGGTTCAGATTGGACAATAGGAACTTGAGGGTTGTCAAGCCCTGGAACAGGCTGCAGTGGTGGAATCTCTGTCATTAGAAGTGTTCAATAAATGTGTGGATGCGGTGCTGAGGTTTAGTGGCGTCAAGCAGAGATCTGCCTCATGGTGCCCTGCTGCCAACCACAGCCAGGAGCAGCTGCTTGGAGCAGCATAAAGGGGCAGGGAAATGTATATGACATATCTCCTGAAGCCTCTCCTCTGTTTTTCACTCAGCTCAAGGACTTTCCTAACTGTATCTGGTTTCTACATACCCAATCACCCTCAGCGCATTTCCCTGCCATCATTTCTTCTCATGCCCTGAACAGTGTCCAACGTTAGTGCCAGCTCCTGGGCACTTTTAGTCTCGGTTTGTTCAACAGGACTCCAGCTAACTTCCTTGACTTTGTTTCTTCTGATACTTGGTTTGGGTTTTTTCCTTCTTGATCTCTCTCCTACATTTCCCTGTCCTCAATGCTGAAACCACGTCACAGAATCATAGAATCACAGAATGGTTCAGGCCGGAAAGGAGCTTTAAAATCATCTAGTTACAAACCTTGTGCCACTAGACCAGGTTCCTTAAGGCCCTGTCCAACCTGGCCTTAAACACCTCCAGGGAGGGAGCATCCACAACCTCCCTGGGCAACCTGTGCCAGTGTCTCACCACCCTCACTGTAAAGAATTTCTTTCTAACATCCAGTCTCAATCAATCCTTCTCAAGCTTCAATCCATTGCCCCTCATCCTATCACTATAAGCCCTTGTAAAAAGTCCCTCCCCAGCTTTCTTTTAGATCCCTTCAGGTACCCTTGTCAGTCAAGAGCATGTATATGTGCACATGTCTTGAAGAAACTGAGTTGTCTCTTTTAGGAAATACTTCTTTACCAAAAAGGTCATCAAGCACTGGAACAGGTTGCCCAGGAAAGTGGTGGAGTCACCATCCCTGGAGGGATTTAAAAGATGTCTGGATGAGGACCTTAGGGACATGGTCTAACAGCTGTTAGGTTATGGCTGGACTTGATGATCTTAAGATCTTTTCCAGCCAGGAGATTCTACAATTCTAGGATTCTATGCTTTTAGTGGGATCGAAAACTGAAGCTTTCCATCAAGTGTTTCAGAAGCATCAGGTTTCAGCACTGAGGCTTAATTGGAATTCTTTGGACGACTCTGAATGTGTGGTGTACAAAGAGTTGTTGCACGGCTGGAAAAGGTAGGTAGCCACATTCACAGTCGTCCAGACTGTTCTTGGCTGCATGGGACCTTCTCATTCCTGCACATATCCCTGCTCCCTGGTGGAAAGGGATTGCTTTGGAGCTGCTGAAACCAAATCCATAGCAGTGTCAAAAGGGCATGCTGTAGCCGTGTGGTAGCGTGATGGTTTCGGAGTTCCCCACCCTCCCATGCTATGAAAATCACCCAGACTAGACTCAGCCAGCTGGAAGTTAAGGACTGAAGTTATATTTACAGCTTAGCACAATTTACAAGCAGATATATACATAATATACAGGAATGTTTACAGAAATATACAAGTTAAAGGCAATACAGAAACACAATCCCCCTCCCAGAAATCAAGAGTCCCCAGAAGGGGCTCCCAACCACCCTTCCACCTTCCTTCCACCCCTCTACCTTACCCCAGGGCCTGCCTTACCTGCGAGGTGAGTTTGGAGGATCAGCAAGGGGGATTAGAAGCAGAGTGATTAGTTGGGTTACACAGCAGAAGGCCAGAAGACACACACCAGCTCCCAGAAAGAGACTCTGTGTCTTATCTATGTTTGTGTCCTTGTTTCTATACATTTCAGCAAGCCTATGAGTGAAGTAGACACCACCATTGTTTTCTTTTCACAGCCTATAATCTAATTTTTTTCCATTAAAATATTCCAATTAGCCTCAAACCAGCACATGTAGTTAGAGACCTGTTCCCCTGCTGTGCTGAAGTGTGGAGAGAAGGTTTAAGCAAGGGCTTCTGCCACAAAGACAACAGATAACTCACAGCCATCCTCGTGCCTTGCACTTCAAGGAGTTTTCCTAATGGCTGGCTCTCTGGATGACACAAAACACAAGTGAGGCTCAACCCAAATGTTTGTAGAAGGTGAGAGTGTTTGTAGAAGTGAGAAGGGAAGAGCAGAATGACTTGGATCATCCAAACTAATTTGCTTAATATTTGTTTTCCAAAAGGAATTAATTCTGTGTGGTGTGCAAGTTGGGAAAGGCATCACTTGAGGCTTCCAGAAACAGTTGGGAGAGCTTGGGCATCTCATAAGCCTGATGGAACAGTTCTGAAAGCTTTCATGAGTTGATTATGTCATTTGGCAGAGTTCCTGTGGTGGCTGTGAAGCACGTGCTCTCTAGCATAACACTGGCTGACTCCCTGGAATGCAAGGGTGACTTTCATGGAGTTTTAGGGCACTTATTTTCATCACAGAATTATAGATTGGAAAAGACCTCCAAGATCATCGAGTCCAACTGTTGACCTAACACTGCCAAGTCAACACTAAACCATGTCCCTCAGCACAACATCTACACAGCTTTGAAATCCCTCCAGGGATGGCAAAATCCACCACTGCCCTGGGCAGACCATTCCCATGTTTGATAACCCTCTCTGTGAAGAAATATTACCAAAATCCAGCCTGAACCTCGCCTGGTGCAGCCTGAAACAATTTCCTCTGGTCCTGCCACTCGACACAAAGGAGAAGAGGCTGCCCCCTCCTCACTCCAACCTCCCTTCAGGTAGCTGTAGAGAGCAATGAGGTCTCTCCTCAGCCTCCTCTTCTCCAGACTGAACAACCCCAGCTCCTTCAGTCCCTCCTCATAGGCCAGGTGCTCCAGGCCCTTCACCAGTCTTGCTGCCCTTCTCTGGACGTACTCCAGAACCTCAGTGTCCTTCCTATAGTAAGGGGCTCAAAACTAAACACACAACAGGTTGGTGTTGGTTAGTTTGGGGCTTTTTTTCCCCTTTTAAGTGGCTCTAAACATTGATGGTGACACACACCCTAATCACGGGCAATTTATGGCCCAAGGTTTTATGGCACTATAAACGTCTCAGCTGCCTTGATTCCTCCAGATGACTACTTTTGAAGCGGCTGCACGTTGCCAAGCGTATAAAATTCAACAAAATAACTCGATACTTTCAACCCTGAAAGAGATGGGTGTCAATAAAGTGTGCTTTAATCTTTGCTTAATTAAGTCTGCTCATTTGAGAACCGCCAGTCCTTACTGCACGGCTTGCTAATCCCCTGCCTAATCCAAAAAATCTTTCAAAAGGAGATAGTCCTAACGAGACAGACATTTAGGTCAGTTGAGTCTCCACTACTCCTTGCTTAGAGCAGGGAGGAGAAAACCTGGCAGGCAAAACCCCTCCTCTCCCTCCTCTGAGCAAAACTTTTTTTTTTTTTTTTTGGCCTTGAAGATGAAGCAAGGAACAAAGCTTAAACATAAGATTTCTCCTGGAGCAGCACGACCTTCTGAAAATGCAGTGACACTGTGACAGAATCATCGAATCCCAGCTTGGTGGCATTTGGAAGGAAGCCCTGGAGATCATCCAGTCCAACTCCCCCTACTAAAGCAGGGGCACCCACAGCAGGTTGCCCAGGATCACAATGTACAGGTGGATTTGGAATCTCTCCAGAGGAGACTCCACAACCTCTCTGGGCAGCTTGCTCCAGGGTTCCAGCACCCTCACAGCAAAGAAGTTTCTTCTGATGGAACCTCCTGGGGTCCAGTTTGTGTTCATTGCCCTTTGTCCTGTTGCCAGGAGGCTTGGCTGACACACATGAAGGCTGTGCAGCCATTCAGTGAGACTTGGACAGACTGAGAGATGGGCAAGGTTCAACAAGGATAAGTGCAGAGTCCTGCACCTGAGAAAGAACAATAAACTGCACAGCGTACAGGTTGGGAGGTGATCTGCTGGGAAGCAGTCCTGGTGGACAGGAAGTTATCCATGGGACAGCAATGTACCCCTGTGGCCAAGAAGGCCAATGGAGTCCTGGGCTGCCTTAAGAGGAGTATGGTCAGCAGCTGAAGGGAGGTTTTCCTCCCCCTCTACTCTGCCCTGGAATGTTGCATTCAGTTTTGGTCTCCCCAGTGCAGGAGAGACAGGCGTCTACTCGGTGCTGGAGCACTGCCTGATGAGGAGAGGCTGAAGGACCTGGGACTTCTTGGTCTGGTGAAGAGAAGACTGAGAGGGGATCTAATCAATGTTTATAAATATCTGAGGGCTGGGGGGACAAACTCTTCTCAGTTATATCCTGGGATAGGACAAGGGGCAATGGGTATAAACTACATCACAGGAAATTCCACCTCAACATGAGGAAGAACTTCTTTAAGGGTCACGGAGCACTGGAACAGGCTGCCCAGAGAGGTTGTGGAGTCTCCTCCTCTAGAGACTTTCCTGGCCCATCTGGGTGCATTCCTGTGCACCCTGCACTAGATTATGGTCCTGCTCTTTGCGGGGGTTGGACTCAATGATCTACAGAAGTCTCTTCCAACTCCTAACGCCCTGTAATCCTGTGAATCTGTGATCCTGTGACAAGAGTCTGGCCCCAGCCCCTTGTCTCCTGTTCTTGTCTCCTTGTCTCTTGCTGGGCACTAATCAGATCCTCTCAGGCTGCTCTTCTCCAGGCTCGACAGCCCCAGGGCTCCCAGCCTTTCCTCTTCACAGAGATGCTCCAGGCCCCTCAGCATCTCTGTAGCCTCTGCTGGACTCTAGTGCCTAGAGTCTCCTTCTCTGTACACCTTCAAAATCCGCCTGGACACAATCCTGCCCAACCTGTTCTAGGCATACTCATGTTAGCAGGGAAGGTGGACTAGATTATCTCCAGGTGTCCCTTCCAACCCTTACCACTCTGTGGTTCTATGATTCTACAAAAATATCTGCGGTAGAAATCCCATGGCCCACACCAAGAGATCCTTGCCTCTTCTGAGCTGTGGTGGAAACCCTGAGATTCCCCTTTTGCCTTCAGCAGATCCTGTGGCTACTGTGAGTGATGGATGCGAGTTTGAGGGGAGTTGCAGGTCAGTCTCTGTAATTTAAATTCATTTGACATAAAGACTTAAAACTTTTCTAAGGAAAGGTAACTGACAAAATGTGGTGCCGAGGGACATGGTTTAGCGGTAGTGGCTTAGCAGCAGTGGTGGAATTGCAAGCTTGAAATGAGCAGTTGAACTTGATCTCAGAGATGTCTTCCAACCTCAACAGTTCAAGAGTTCTATGGTTCTATGACCTCTGATTTTCAGTCTACTTCTTCCTTCTCTGATCCTCTCCTTCCACCGCCACCTGACCTCCTTTATAAAATGGTTTTCAGCAAACCTGCTTCACCACCATTGAAATTCATATTGGTGTTCACTCTTCTCCTTTCACACTGAGAAGGGAGATGATGCCAACAGTCTGGGACTGCTGTACCCCTAGGAAAAGAATGCTGCATTTGGGCCCTGGCTGATGAGATTTCCAACATGGCAGATAGAACATGATGGGTGAAGAGTGGAGGAAGTCTAAATTCTGTCAGACTTCTGCTGTTTGAAGACCGATGAAGACTTTCTTTGTCTTGAACATGTAACTGAAAGCCAAAGATGGGTGGGTGTGACGGAGGTCAATAACAAGGCAAACCTGACTCTGAAACCTCAAGTTCAGGTTTCAGGAGATGTTTTGCACCTAGAAGGAAACATTGGATTAAGCCACAGCTCAGTCCAATTGTGACCGGCTCTGAATGAAGTATGGCCTTCAAAAATCAACATCTAAACTGAATACTCAACTGCAGCAGTCTCTCCTAGCCCCCTTCTACTACCTGCCAATCCTGCAAAGGTCATTCACATCCAAGCTGTAGCACTGCGAATCAATTTGAAGACACGGAACTTCCACACGCATCTCCATGCTGACTTCCCACCCCACCCTGGAGCACTTGGACTCCCCTGGCAACAAGAAAGCCATGCCATAGCTCTATGGCATCACCAGCTGCAAGTTGGATACCCAGCATCCCATGTGAACTTGGTGGCAGTGTGCTGTCCTCTCCCATCATATCCTTGGTTTAACAGAGCCTTCAGTATTGACTTCACCAAGAGAGACACACCTGGTGAGCATATCCTCAGGTATGCTTTGCCCTCATGACCTTCACACCTATAGTTTCAGCACAGAAGGTCTGCCAAAAGCACTTCTCAGATCATTAGTGTCTGTGTTGAGTTCTTCAGCTAGATGGAAAAGTCATTTGCTAAGTCCCTGGCTCACTGCCTGGTGTTCCTGAAGTGGGGGGATACAGTGCTCAAGGCCACAGCTGTGGCCACTGCAGAATGCAAAAAACAGGTCTTGAAAGACTGGAAGTGTTTCAAAACCAGGAGGCTTGTGGATGGCTGGTGCAGAACTCAGGGTCCAGCTGAGCTGAGGAGATCTCTGAGGTACCAGACAGCTGTAGAGAAAGACTAGAAAGAAGTGAAACGAGACACAGAGATGTGGTGCTAAGGGATATGGTTTAGCACCAGACTTAGTAGTCAGATAATGATTGGATTGGTACCAGTACCTGAAGGGGACCTACAAGAAAGCTGAGGAGGGGCTTTTTACCAGGGCTTGTTGCGATAGGACAAGAGGGGATGGGTTTGAGCTGGAAGAGGGGAGATTTAGACTGCAGATTAGGAAGAAATCCTTTACAGTGAGGGTGATGAGATGCTGGAACAGGTTGGCTGGGGAAGTTGTGAATGCTCCCTCCCTGGAGATGTTCAAGACCAGGTTGGACAGGGCATTGAGCAACCCAGTCTAGTGGAAGGTGTCTCTGCTTGTGATAAGGGAGTTGGAACTAGATGATGCTTAAGGTCCCTTCCAATCAAACCCATCACATGACTCTATGATTAAAGGCCTTTTCTAACCAAAATGATTCTATGATTCCATGAATGTGGCTGGTAGAGATGAAGTCTATGAATACTTAAAGTGTACTCAGTGTCTATCAGTAACCATAAGCCAACATAAATGAAACACAGAGTGAGGCAATCCAAATAGCTAAACTGTTTAGGTTTGAACAAATACAGAAACTTCACAGTTTTGTCATGTTAAGTCTGCACTGGCATAAAATAAGCAAAATTAATTCCCTTAGCTTTGGCTGAGTGTCTGTACTGAGTCTGACTCCTCTGGCACACTGCTTAGAGTAAGCCTGGTATGCTTAGCCCTTCTCCCATCCCAGTAGTATACTTCAAAATAGAAGCACAACTTCTTTCTAAACCTTTCAAATCTTTGTCTCACATATGGTTCTGTTAAACATTTTTGGCAGGCAGCTTAAAGAGAGGGCATCTACATTTCTGAACCGAGCTGCAGGTTCCACTTCAAAAGCTACAGTCAAAAGCTAGACTGGGTTTTTTAGCAGCTCTGAAGAAACCATTTCTGATTCATTACTAAGAAGAGGCCAAGAGAGTTAAATGTCTTGTGCATATGTGGGAGTTTTAATGGGTTTTCAAAGGATTCCATCCAACTGCTACAGTGAAGCTGAGATCAACCTGCGACTGAAATGAACAACTGTAAAAGGTCATTCCAGCAGAGCTGCCCGGGGGTGCCAGCATTGTTAAAGGGAGATCTTTCTGCCAAAGCAGTCTAAAGGCAGATTTGCACTCCAGAGGAGATACTGTCAGCTGACAAGCAATGATAAACCTATAACCCACCCTTTCTTATAGGAATGGTTGGGGCTGAGGAGAGCACCATCCCCCTCCATGACAACCACACAAGGAAAGGGATGAAATGGGGGAAAATCAACATCTCAGCCAAGCTGAACACGTTTCCAACTGATACCATTGCCTGAGTATGTGTAAATGTTCATTCAGTGTCTTGCTCAGAGCATCATTTAATACAAAATCATAGAATCACTAAGGTTGGAAAAGACCTCTATGATCATCAAGTCCAACCATCAACCCAACACCATCATGACCACTAACCTATGTCCCAAAAGTGCCGTGTCTATGTGTTCTTGGAACACCTCCAGGGATGACTGAATGGTGTAGTCACAGAATGCTAGGGGTTGGAAGGGACCTCTGGAGATCATCTATGTCCAGTCCCTGTGGTCGGTGATTCCACCACCTCAATGGGCAGCCTGTTCCAATGCACAGGATAGGAGGAACCATGAGTGCTCTTGATTGCTTTTCAAGGCAGAGTTTCTAGGGTTTGCTAGCCAACACCTGTCTAGCCAAGGTGCCTGCTTTTCTCCAGCACTACAAGCATTGAAGACCCTGCTGCAAACAGTTTACACAGTGGTTTCGTGCCAGGATGTGGCTCGGAGAAGATGACCTGTGAGATTCCACCCTCTCCTCACCAATGAGAGGGAAAACCCTGAAGAAGGCAGGCAGGAAAGGGGCCAAGGGCCACAGCAAGAGTGCTCTGGGAGGGAAGCTGCTACTACAGTCCCAAGTCTACAGCCAGGAGACACCTCCAAGCTTATAGCCCATTTAAACCACTTATGTGTTTTGAGGGGTGTGTCTGAGTTATGTTGGAGTTTTTTGAAATACAAGCCAATTTCTAAGGTATAAGTTTGTCTTTTGCAGAAGGAATTGTTTCTCCTCCAACACCTTCTTGATCTATATTAGACATTAGGAAGAAGCTGGTTAAGATGAGGGTGGTGAGACATTGGAATAGGTTGCAGAGCAAGGTTGTAAATGCCTTATCCCTGGAAGTGTTTAAGACCAGGCTGGATGAGGCTTTGAGCAACCTGGTCTAGTAGATGTCCCTACCCATGGCAGGGAAGTTGGAACTAGATGATCTTTAAGGTGCCCTCCAACTCAAGCCATTCTGTGATTTCTGGTAGCTTTGGGGGTTGTTCAGCCTGGAGGGAGCTCCATGGAGACCTTCTGGTGGCCTTTCAGGACTTTAAGGGGCTGAGAAGAAAGCTGGGGACAGACTTTTTAGCAGAGCCTGTTGTGACAGGACAAGAGGTGATGGTTTGAAACTAAAAGAGGGAGATACAGACTGGAGAGAAGGAAGAAATCGTTGACAATGAGGGTGGTGAGATAGTGTCCTAAATTGTCTGGACAGGTGGTATATGCCCTGTCCCTGGAAACCTTCATTATGAGGTAATTCAAGCTCTGAGCAACCTGCTCTAGTTGCAGGTGTGCCTGCTGACTGCAGGGAGCTTGGAATAGACTTAAAAGGTCCCCTACAACTCAAACCATTCTGATTCTGTGATTTCTGCCTCTCTGTAATGGGAGATGAGGATGCTTCTCCCCTCCCCGTGGTCGTGGGATTCATAGAATAGAGCTCATAGATCCACAGAATGGGTTTGGGTTGTAAGGGACCTTAAAGATCATCTAGTTCCAACCCCCCTGTCATGGGCAGGGACGCTTTCCACTAGACCAGGTGGGGCGCTGCCCTTGCATTAGCTGAAGAGAAAAGGCTGAAGGGAAAGAAGGAGAACGGGACGGGAGAGAGCAGAGCTGTGGCCGTGCCTGCGAGGGTGGGCGGTGGCCGCACACAACAGCGCCTTGCCTCAGTTTCCCCCCGGCCGCAGTCCTCCCAATCGCGCACGGCACTAGGAGGCGCTGCGCTCTCGAGCCTCACGCCCCCCGCCCCCCGCCCCCCGCGTCTCCTAGCAACTCGCCCCGACCCCGCTCCGATTGGCCGCCGCCGCTGCCGCCGCCATTTTCAAACCGCCGGTTCGCCGCCGCCGCCGTTTATTATCGTTGCCATTTTTCGCCGAACGGAAGCGGTGCGGCTTGAGTCGGTCCCCGTCTTCTGTCCCGACGCGACGTATCATTATGGAGGCTGAGCCGGTAGGCCAGAAACCCCCTCGCCAGAGACGGAGCAAAGTTAGTGCTGGCGCCAGCCGTTCTCCGCCGGCGGACAGCACCCCCGGTGTGACCACCTCGGCCACCTCCAGCAGCCGGTAGGAGCCGCGATCCCTCCCCGTCCTCCCGTCAGGGGCAGCAGTCCTGGCAGCGGTTCGCCTTGCGGACAGTACGCCCTCCTGCCTTACAAGGGCAACTCCCTCCCTCTGCCTGTACGGACCGCCCCTCCTGTCTCCTATGGGGAATTCCTTTCCAGCGGGTTGTAGCAGACCTCTCCCTCTCCTCCCTTATGCAATGGACGTTTCTTTCCGTCCCTTCCTAAAGGGGCCCTGTATACTATAACGGGCACCCCCCGACCCACGGCAGGCTTCCTCTTCTGTTTTATATGTTGAACGTGTCCCCGAGTAGCCTCTGTTTAGGCAAGGCGTCCACCAACGACCCGTCCTACGCCGGGAAGCGGCATTCCCCAGGCCCTCAGAGGTTTCCCTGCCTGTTCCTGTCTCATCGTGGGGGTTAGCTGCTCCTATCTCCACCCCTGCGTGCAAAGCCATCCATCCCTTATCTCTCGTGGGGTTGTCTGGCAGGCTGCCTACAGCCCACATCAATCGGGTGAAAGAAGGTGGTTCTTGTGGCACCTCAGGGTGGGAATAGTTTGGAGGTGGGTTGACTCCTGGAGAGACTGGTTGATCTTTCGGGATCTCTGCAGGCCATAACATTGGTTCCACCTCACCTGGCCATGGGGAAACTTGCATCAGCTCCAGTGTCAGCCCTGGCGTTTAGTCTGATTTCTGAACCCCTGTGTGACCTGAGCTAGATTGTATGGCCCTGCTCTGGCAGGGGTGTTGGACTCGATGATCTCTTTGGGTCCCTTCCACCGCCGACATCCTGTGAGCCTGTGTGTGCCATCTGTTAGTGTTATTTTGGTATATTGAATTTGGGAGGTTTTCCTGAGACCACCCAGTGAAATAAACTGTTTCTTAAATGTTAATCTGAAATTTATCTTACCTGGTTTGACCTGGATAATGATACCCGGATGTGTTTATAAGCAGCTCCTGCACTATCAGAAGCTGAGCCCTAAGTGACCCACCCCTTGATGACTCTTATCTAGTCAAAAACCAGATCGATTATCTGAGGTTTGTGCTTTCTGTTGCCCTCAAGGTTAGGAATTGACTTCTCCAAGCATGCATGTGTTGTAGATTCTGACAGATGTGCCCAGTTTTCAGATGCTCTGTTTGGGCAGAGGTCTACCCCTAGATGTGATCAGATCAGAGTTTTTCCTCACTGCCCTGGTTTTTGTGCCTGATGGGGGACTGCAGCCCTTCAGCCTGGCAGTTTCTTGAGTTGAAGTGGTCAGAGGTGCTCCTGCTCTTCCTTCAGCTTCATTTGTGCCATGGGAATGAGTGAGAGCAAGGTGACTGTGGCAGTCACTTGTTTTGAAACCTGGTGAAATTCCCCACAGGCTGCAGTGGATGTTCTTTATTAGGTGACTTAAATTAAAGCAAGGTAAACACTGAGCTTGGCTTTCCTAATGGCTGGTTTTAGTGATGATTGTGCGTTCTGGTTATCAGGATATTTTAATGACCTTTTAAAAATAAATGTTTTCACAGCAACATGCTGCAGTATCACCTTGAAGATCAAATTGTACCTCCCTAATTACTGCACTTGAAAAGCAGAGAATAATTGAAGGCTTCAGAGGTTCAGTGAGGGGATGAAACACACCGACTGCTTCTGGGATGGTCACACATTCCTTTGTGAGGCTTGTCTGTGTGGAGAGGCCCAGGGAAATTGTGATAAAACTGGGAAAGAAGCTTATGTGAATAAGAAGTGTGTGTATGAAACCTTCATCTGGAGAACCACAAGCCAGATGATGCCAGCTCAGCACCTAGATGTGGACTTGCGATGTAGATAGAGCAACTGAAGAAGTCACTGGCTTGAGGCTTGTTCACAGAATAATAGAAAGGTTTAACTGGAAGTGACTTCTGGGAGGTCTCCAGTCCAACATTTGCCCAATGCAAGGGCAACTTCAAATTTAGGTCAAGTTTGTCAGAGCATTGGCCAGGTATGCTTCAGAAACCTCCAAGGACAAAGATTTTTTTTTTTTTTTTTTCCTGTGTTTGAGTGTGACCACACTTATTGAGGAAGAAAATATTTTTCCTTCTATCTAATTGATTTTTTTTTTCTTGTAGCAGTTTGTGCATGTTGCACTTTTTCATTCTGCTCTCAGAAGGTACTGTGTCTGTGTCTTTACCCCCTTTTTAGACAGGTGTAGACAGAAGCTAGATTCCACTTTGCCTTTTCTTCCCCAGGCTGAGTGAACCCATCTTCAATCTCATTAATCTTGTGCTCCAACCACATCATTTTGATTGCCCTTTGCTGGACATGCTCTAACTGTTATTTCTTGTACTAGGAGTCCCCAAGCTGGCTCCGCTCTCCAGATGGGGTTTCTCAAATGCCAACTGGCATTGTTTGACCTGCTTGCTGGTATTTTTACCACCCTAGTCATGCCAAGCCAACCATCTTGTTGCAAACCACTAGTAGCAGAATTTAAATTGTTTAATCCCTTCTGCTGTTGGTAGTGGCAAACTAGGACAGAGGGATAAGTGTTTTTCAGAGAACAACCTGGAAGTGTTTTTGATTTTTGTTGTGTTTGCGGTTGGTTTGTTTATTGAATTTTAACCAAAAGGGCCCTAAAAAAATATCTGTGCCTTGGGTCCAAGTGGTCCTGCTGCCAGGTTCAATTCTTGAGCTTTCAGCCAGCCTAACCTTGGACGGACTAATAGAGGTTTGTGTTACAAATTTCCCCTTGTTAATGGTGACTTTGTCTCCACCTGTTGCAGGTAGGATCAGTATATGGGTCTCTGGGCTAAGACAAGAGTTCAAACTGTTTGTGGCATCACAGCCAGCTTGCAGTGCAGAGCTGCTCTTAAAAGAAAATCCGTGAATTTGGGGGTTGCGTTAAGCTGGACCTCCAGGAGAGCCCCATGAGTACTTCAAGGTCCCTGTTCCGTAAGCAGGCACTTCTGCGCTATAACATAAATACATTTAAACGTGCGCAATCAATAACCTCACTCCCCCTGCTAATTTGTCTTAACCTTGTGAGTGTGTGTTCACACAGGCATGGAAAAGCTTTTGTGTCCAGCCCTGTAATTCGACCCTGGAGGCGAAGTCCTCTGCTCACCAGCCTGATACTAGTCAAATGTCTGTCCCAGCAGAAGGCCTCTGAGAGACTGAATGCACTAAATGCATTCAGCAATGTTTGAGGGGGAGGTAATATCCTTTATTAGCCACATCCTCTTGCAGATTTTGATTTAGACCTCTTAAGACTCTCATGGCTGCAACATTCCTGAGTAGTCTCAAATACGCTGTTTCACGGAGGATTTTTTTTTTTTTTTTTAAGCATTAGACTTTCACAAGAAGCATCAAGTTTCACTTCTGTGACGCTGGAGAATTCCTGGACTTTCCAAAAGAGGGGTCTGTGACCAGGGAGGTGTGAAGGGATGCAGTTTGGACAGAGTATTTGTAGTTGGCCTCCTGTCTCTGTAATCCCAGAGTTGTGCCTAAAAAGGGAGGAGGCAGTTGAGAGCGTGCTAGAGGCAGTTGAGAGCGTGCTAGAGGCAGTTGAGAGCGTGCTAGAGGCAGTGACTTCACACGGCTGTGAACAGTGAATATTTCCTCTGATAGCTCTGATCTGTGGACTGCTAATCTAATTGCCCATCCATCCCTTTCTTACTAGCGGTAACACTGAATCTCTTCAGGTTTAGGGTATGAACAAGAGAGGGAACTGCACTGAATAGAGGGAGAGGAAGCTAGAGTGATCCCAAAGCAGAGCAGTCCTGAGGGGCAGTGAGGAACGAGTTCACTGAGAAGACAGTCACTCCGTTGCTGGCTAGCTTCTGACCCAGAATCAGACCATGTTATCAGGTGCAGGGTGAGTCCTTCTCTAAACTTTGTTTCCAGCACTGGGGGAGAGGGGGAAAGGCTTCTGGAACAGATAAAAGAAACCTTGTTTGGGGTGTGTGTTTGCTCTAATTTTGTTCCAAACTCCATAGTTTATCTAGTCTCAGGGTGAATCCAGGTGAAGCTGACAGCTCCAGGGCGTGCTATGTCTGCTGAGATAACCCAAAACAGTGAGTTCTCCCTCCTGCCCCAGACATGCAATCTAACCCTGACTTGCACCTTGTGTACATCTTTTGACAAGCTGTAAGAGCTGGTGTGCAACTCCCTCTATCTGGGATGGCCCAGCACCCTGCTGTAGGAGACACAGGTACCCTCCAGCTCCAGGCAAGCCTGGAGCTTGCAGAGTATCTTTTTATCTTTGTCCAGAGTCAACTGTTTTCCCTAATATCTAGAGCCCTTCTGCAGTTTTCATGTTACAGAAGTGCCTGGAGGGGATCATGTGGGGTTGGAGTAGGGCTCCACTGAGCTCCTGAGGATAGAGATGGGTTGTCCAGGTCCTTAACTAATTAAACCTACCTCACCCTCCTCTCCATGGGTGTCTGCATCTTCCTATCACAGAGCCCCAACTCTTCAACCACTTTTCTGTGATCTGTTTGTTGACCCTCGCTTGGCATCTGGGGTCTCAGACCTTGTAAAGACAACAGAGTTCTGAACAAGAGACAGCAGCATGTCACTTGGAGACAAGCTATCTGCAATGGGAAGGGAGGAGAGTCACAGCTGATTGTACATATTTGTGTGCTTATAAATATTTTCATTGTAACCCTCACTTCTGAGTAGCTATTCAAATGGGATTAATCCCAATTCACTGTCTGGCTTTGTGTGGAAGGATTAAAAGAAACTGTTGGTGTTTTTATGTAGGTCACACGAGAGTGTGAGGTGGAAAAGATGCTCAGTTGTCAAGTTGTGCAAGCAAAGGTGGTGTCACCATAAGCCCTTGAGCAAAAAGTGATCCTAAGCAGGCTGACCAGTGTTGACTTGAGAAATCAAGGACAAGCAGCTTGTCTGGTGCGCTCAGTGGATGAGGTTGACAAAAGGAGCTTGGTAGAGCAGTAGGTGCTGGAGGAGAGCTGAGAGTCCGGGTTTGTGTTTTCTCACAGATAGTGCAACTGTGAACAGCTGCCAGAGGTGGGGTCTGGGTTCCCCAAACCAGTTCAGTGTGCTGCTCTCTTTGTAGCAGTCTCACTCACTGTGTGGCTGTGGGGTGAACTGGAGACCTGGTTTTCTGATGAACTCGTACCTGAAAAAAGTTTTGCACTTAATCAGCAGCTGAGCCCACCTTTCTCTTTGGCCATGGGATTGCTGAATTAGGCTTGCAGGGATCTGGCTGGGTGGACCTCAAGCTGCAGCAGGGGATGTTTAGATTGGGTCCTAGGAAGAATTGCTTTCCTGCAAGAGCGGTCAGGCATTGCAATAGGCTGCCCAGGGAGGTGGTGGCATCACCATCCCTGGAGGTGTTAAAAAAGACAAATAGATGTAGCACTTTGGGACGTGGTCTTAGTGGTCATGGAGGTGCTGGCTAGAAGGGTTGACTTGATGGTCTTAGAGGTCTTTTCCAACCTTAGTAATTCTAGGAAGGGAGAAAGATGACCCTTTTTGGTGGCAAATGGAGATTCTCCACTGCAGCCTGTGCGGGAAGCTTGTCAAGAAGGGGTCTGTTTCTGTAGCAGAAATAGGAACAAAGCAGCTGGAGGCATCAGAAGAAAGAGTCCTTCCTAAATGATATGTTTACATATTAAAAGGAGAAAAAAGCTGTTTTAAAATCTTCCCTGATCACCCATTTGTTCTGCACAATCTGCAGTAAGCTCTTTAACTGGCTTTTATTTATTCACTGTACACATTTATACTATTTCAAGTCAGTTGTTTGTTGGCCAGTGACCTAACACTGTTGTAAAGGCCAAGTGGGTTTGATGGCGATGGCTCTCTTTTTCCTTTCTTCTCCCTTAATTATGGCTGTTCTGAAATGAATGTTTCTTTGCTCTTGATCTTGTGTGATTAAAGCCTACGTTCTATCAGACTTTCTTGGGCTGGTAAAATAGTAATGAAGAGTGCAAACAGAGACTTTTCCTTGCTATTATCACATCAAAGTTAGCACAAATGGAAACTTTTACTGCTCTGATGAAGGTGGCTATTAAGATGCATCACTTGAACATAATTGGAAGCTACAGTGAGCTAGAGGCTCTCACATTACCACTGTGTTTTATTCCAAAAGCAGACCGTGAGTGTCTGGATCTGAAGGTGTTCAAGGCATGGCAGGTTTTTATGCAACCACTTCAATCAGTTGTTCTTCCAGCTTGTAGGAGATGGGATAAGGCTGCATTAGCTGAAGTATCCCAAAATGTGTGTCCATAATTTGGCCTGTAAGAGAATGCTGAGATATTTTAGCAACTATTGCAGATGACACCAAGCTGTGTGGCATGGTTTACCCTCTGGAAGGAAGCGATGCCATCCAGAGGGACCCTGACAGGCTGCAGACGTGGGCCCATGCCACCCTTAAGAATTTCAACAAGACAAAATGCAAGGTCCTACACCTGAGTCAGGGCACAGATATAGGCTGGGTGATGAGTGGATTGAGTGAGAGCAGTCCTGCACAGTACTTAGGGGTGCTGGGTGATGAGATGCTTGACATGAACTAGCAGTGTCCTTTGGCAGCCTGAGAAGCCAGCTGTGACCTAGGCTGCATCAAAAGAAGTGCGATGAGCAGGCCAACGGAGGTGATTCTGCCCCTCTATGGCGTTCTTGTGAGACCCTACCTGGAGTAGTCTGTCCAGCTGTGGAGCACCCAACACAAGGACATGGACCAGATGAAGATTGTCCAGGGGCCACAAAGATGATCAGAGGCCTGGCGTGCCTCTCCTATAGGCTGAGGGAATGGGGTTTGTTCAGCCTGGAGAAGACAAGACCCTGGGGAGACCTTATATCACCTTTCCAGTACCCTAAGCTGGAGGGGGACTTTCTATAAGAGTCTATGGTGACAGGACAAGGGCTAGTGGTTTTAAACTAGATTTAGAGTGGACCTTAGGAAGAACCTTTTTACAGTAAGGGTGGTGAGACACTGGAACAGGTTGTCCAGAGTAGTTAGTTGTGAACACCTCATCCCTGGAAGTTTTTAAGACCAGGCTGGATGAGGCCTTGAGCAACCTGGACTAGTGGGAGCTGTCCCTGCCCATGGCAGGGGTGTTGGAACTAAATGATCTTTAAGGTCCCTTCCAACCCAAGCTGTGCTATGATATTAAGTTTCTAGTAGGGAAAATGAGGAGATGAGAATAGGAAGGAGGAGGAAAGACATCAGAAATCATCAAAAAAATCATTCAGAAGTTGCTGTTTCTAAACTATGGCACTGCTGCATTCCCAAGCTACATGGCAAATGCTTCCAGCCCGTTATTAAAACCTATGAAAACCTTTCAGCACTCCTAACATCCTTCTGTGTGAGTGTTGATTGCAGGTAACACCACTCTTAATTACTGTGTGCTGATGATAGCCTGCTTGTTATTGTCTTTTAAGGCAGAAGTCATGCTACACTTCCCAAATAATTATCTTCCCTCACAAATCATTATGCTCAACAACCAGTTGCTTCAGCCTAGCTATTAGTGCTACAATTAATATTTTCAGAGCAAGCTCATCACAGATGCCTTGCAGGATGCTCTCTTTAGATAAATAGCTCACAGAAGAGGAAGAAATGATATTGCTTCCAAGCCAACTTCAGTCTTGTGTGTCAAAAGATAAGGGGACCATCTCTCCTGTAAACACAGTCCCCTAATGATAAGGGTGAGCTCTTCAGTACTTTTTCACCCACTGAAATAATCTTTGTGTGCTGAAGGTATCCCTTCTACAATTAGGAAGGTTCTTAACTCTGTCTCTTCTGACTGGCCTTGTTGCTGACCCAGGTATCAGGCAAAAGTTGGTGTGAGCCCATACCAGTGTCATAGTTGTGTGGTGGGGAAATGTCACTCTTCCACAGTTTTTAACTTTACTTCTAGTCCTTGCGGGGTGGAGGGGAAGGGGCAGTTAAATGCACTTGCAGCAGAGCTTGATGGTGTTCTCCTGGTCTCTTAAGAGGCAGGTTGTTAAAATGTTCTATTCAAAATAAATTATGCTAGCACCTACATTTCCTACTCAGATCGGAATAGAGTACAAAGATGTTTCCTTCAGCTGCAAGCAGGAGAGCTTTGTGCCTTCCCACTGCAGGCTACACACATTTCCAGACCCCTTGAGCAGCTAGTTGTAGAATCATAAAGGTTGGAAAAGACTCCCAAGATCATTGAGTCCAGCTGTAAACCTGAGATTGCCAAGTCCCCACTAAACTATGTCTGTGGGCACACAGCTACATATTTTTTTTTTTTAACACATTCTAGGAATGACAATTCCAGTATTGTCCTGGGAAGCCTATTCCAGGGCTTGACAACCCTTTTGAGGGAAGATGTGTCTCCTAATGCCCAACCTAAACCTCCCATGGTGCAACTTGAGGCAGTTTCCTTTCATCCTGTTGTTACCTGGGAGAAGAAACCAACCCGTACCTGGCTCCAACCTCCTTTCAGGCAGTTGTAGAGAGCCAAGTCTCCCCTCCGCCTCTTTTTCTGTCTGAACAACCCCAGTTTTCTCAGCCACTCCTCACAAGACTTTTGTTCTAGACCCTTCAAGGGCTTTGTTGCTAATAGTAAGGCTCTTACAGAATCATAGAATCACAGAATGGTTTGGGTTGAAGGGACCTTAAAGACCTAATTCCAAGGTCCCTGCCATGGGTGGGGACACCTCCTACTAGAACAGATTGTGCAAGGCCTCATCCAACCTGGCTTTGAACACCTCCAGGGTTGATGCTTCCACAAATTCTCTGGGCAACCCATTCCAGTGCTTCATTACCCTCATGGTAAAGAATTTCTTCCTAATATCCAATCTAGATTGGGCTTTGTCCAGTTTGAGGACATTATACTTTGTCCTGTCACACTCTGCCTTTGTCAAAAGTCCCTCTTCAGCTCTCCTGTAGGCCTCCTTCAAACACTCAAAGGCTGCTCTGAGGTCTCCTTGGAGCCTTCTCTTCTCCAGCTCTCTCAGCCTGTCCTCACAGCAAGGGGTTTCCAGCCCTACCATCACTTTTGTGGCCCCCTCTGGACCTATTTCAGCAGGTTCATGTCCTCCTTGTGCTGAGGACTTGAAGTGAATGCAGTATTCCAGTTGAGGTCTCATCAGAGCAGCTTTCTTGACCAGGTTTTTAGCAACGTTTATTTTCTAAAACAGAGCTAGGACTTCAAAACAATCTGTGGATGACAATTTGACCTCACTGCATTGGAAGGTGAAAATCCTAATAAAATCACTGATTTTTTACCAAAATATTTCAGTACTTCATTCTATACACAATGGGTTCATTTCAAGTGCTGTTCAGTTTGACAGCCGTGGAAACTTTCCATATTTGCTGACTTGTAAAGATTTCCTTTCTGGATTCTGTAAAAATGCGATCTTTCATTAATGCCTGCTTTCTAGCTCTGCTATCAGCTGGCTAATGTCATTTTGTTGTTGTTCTCTCTATTTTTTCCCCTTTTGAAAGTATTTCATACTTTTATTTCTGCATCAGCTTTAAATCTGCTGTCATATGTGGTGGTGTTCTGAAGAAACAGCAGGAAACGTGAGGTTTCTGGTGTGCATCAAACCACTGCAACCACAAAACTTAAAGGAAAGTTTTGAAATGCCTGAGAAAGAAAAGCAATGATAAGGCAGCTCTGACAATAATATGTGGAAGGAAGAGCTCTTCCAGAAAGGAATGTGATAGGGAGAGATGAACAAACACTGGGAAGCGATGGAGTGAGGGAAATGAAGGGATTACATGGAAATTACCCTTAAAAAATTTGTGAGGAGGGAACAGCTGGTGATGGTCCTGAGGCTGCTGAGGTGAAACAGTACTGAGGTTTGAAAAGCCTTTTTCTCCCAGTGTAAATCATTTGAATCCATTAGTGTGCCCTCGTGGCCAAGTATAGTATCATAGGGTGCATTCAGAGTGTGGCAGGCAGATCAAGGGAGGTTGTCCTCCCGCTCCATTCTGCCCTGGTAAGGCCACTGCTGGAGTCCTAAGTCCAGTTATGCACTCCACACTTCAGGAGAGACAGGGAACTACTGCAGAGAGTTCAGTGGAGGCTCCAAAGATGCTGGGGGGCCTGGAACATCTCTGTGAGGAGGAAAGACTGAGAGCCCTGGGGCTGTTGAGCCTGGAGAAGAGCAGCCTTAGAGGGGATCTGACCAATGCTCAGCCAGAGGTAAAGGGTGGAGAGCAAGAGGATGGGGCCAGACTCTTCCAAGTGAAAAGACAAAGTACAATGGGCACAAACTGGAACCCAGAAAGTTCTACCTGGTAAGGAAAACCTGTTGTGAAGGCCATGGAGCCCTGGAGCAGGCTGTCCAGAGAGGTTGTGGAGTCTGCTCTGGAGAGACATTCCAAACCCACCTGGGCATGGTGATCCTATACAAGCTGCTCTGGGGGAACCTGTTTTAGAAGGCTGGTTAGACTGGATGATCTCCAGAAGTCCCTTTCAGCCTCTGCCATTCTGTGAAGAATGCACAGTACTTAAGCTCTATGTGGACAATCCCCAGGGGACATTATCGAATTTGACTGCCGACATTCTTTGTACAGTGACAATAGTTGGCTGTTAAATGTTGAGTTACAAGATGTAAACATTCAGAATGCACTGAATTCTTGTTTAAATTTTGAAATTCTGCTCACAAATAACGAGTATTTGTGGGAGGTTGGAGCTGGTTTTGAAGACAGTGTCTCTTTTGTAGTGTGGGGGTTTATTTCATGTAGGTGTCTTGGTACTTGATGCCTTCTGCTGCTGTAATTGAAGGACCTTCTAAAAACCTGCAATGAAAGTGAATGCAAGAATGACTTCATCTGCTAATCAAGCAGCTGAATGTAGATATGAAATACTTCAGATCAGCAAAATGTGTCTTCCAGATTCTGGAAAATACTCTGAAGTTGATCATTCA
Organism: Ramphastos sulfuratus; assembly: GCA_013399055.1. Taxonomy (NCBI): domain Eukaryota; kingdom Metazoa; phylum Chordata; class Aves; order Piciformes; family Ramphastidae; genus Ramphastos; species Ramphastos sulfuratus. Next base: position 38,594 of record WBNM01009991.1, on the reverse strand, counting down.
GTTTGAATTTGGCTTCAAAATGAGTAACCCTTCCTGAAAGGGTTACTGTCTTGGTAGAGCAGGTTCTACAGTGAGATGGCCAAAGTACAATTGTTTCACTTGGAAAAAACCTTTAAGATTGAGCTCAACCATTCAGCTAAGCCCACCATGGCCATAAACTATGTCCTGAAGTGCCATGTCCACGTGTTTCTTGAACACCTCCAGGGATGATGAGTCCACCACCTTCATGGGCAACCTATTCCAATGCCACCTTCCACAGAAGGTCACAGCAACGAGGGTAGGTGTTAGTGAGGGACTTTGTTTTGTGTCCACACCCATGGGACACAAAGCAGGCGGATGTCACAGAGAGCTGGACCTTGGGTAAATGTGGTGGGAGTGTGTCTTCAGTGGGCAATCACTTTGTGCATGTCTTCACAGCCATACGTGGGCAGTGCCTCACCTTTTGAGTCTTAACAGGGAGGAAAAAGGCATGGATTTTTTTCAGGCCTGATTGTCAAACTTAGAGATGGATCCTAATTGTACAAGGTCATTTCTTTGCTCCTTGCTCTCAAAGAGGCATTTGCACCCTAAAAAAGGGAGGGGAGAGGTCTTGAGCAACCTGCTCTAGTTGGAGATGTCCTTGCTCACTGTAGAGGAGTTGGATCAGATGACCTTTGAGAGTCTTTTCTGACCCAATGCATTCTGTGATCTGTGCAGTCAGAATCTTGGAGGCTTCATGCCAGATTGGACAGGGCCTTGAGCAACCTATTCTAGTGAAAGATGTCCCTGCCCATGGCAGTTGGGACTAGATGATCTTTAAGGTCCATTCCAATCCACACTATTCTGATTCTCTGCTGCAAGCACCATCCTTGCTCCATTTGGAGGCTTCACTTGCTCACCTTTATTCTTGTTCTTTATTTTGGTGAAGTCAAGGAAAATGCAGACTTCAACAACAACAAAAGAGGCATCCAGCCAATAATGTAGTTAGAATTGCAAATCCAGGTGGGCCCCACCTTTTGAGGAGGAGTAGTAACAACCTTGGCTCAAGTTTACTGCGTGTTTCAGCAAGCAGTCCCAAGGACAGCCAAATAATGCAGCCTGCTTTCCTATGGAGCTGTCTGGTGCCTGGATCCTCTGATGTCTTTTTCTCCCCACCTCCATGCTTGAGGTGCAAGAGTGAAAAGTTGAAGGAAAAGAAAAGGCATTTGGAGATCAAATCCTTGAGTCTGGAGAAAAAGGATAGGAAAGGTATAAACAGGGTGTGTTTGGGGGTCTGGGCACTCCTGGGCTGCGTCCTTGTTTTTCCAGAGCACTGTTACCACCAGGAGCTTTCTTCTCACTATGCCCTCATGTGCTGGAGTTCACAGAGGTCTACACAGCGGCTGCTCTTCGTGGCTTAAGCAGAGCTTTATAATTCCTTTTCGAGTGCCTCCAGTAGCTGCGAAGCGTGCAATGAAATCTTTTCCCCTCTAGATGTCACCACGGGATTGGGAAACATCTTTTCCTCCTTTCCCTCTGACTTCAAACTCATTATCTACAAAGTTAGGCAACATTTAGGATTAATTTAGTTTTATTGAGTCAAACTCTTAGTGCATCCCCAACCAGTATGAAAATAAATAACTTCTTGAATACTACAGATGACCTTTTCCCATTTCCTGCACTGATTTTGTATTCTTCTGTGGCATGCTGGACCATCTTCCTTCTCCCACATCATTTAAACTCAGCTCAAAGGTGACTTGGAGGGAGAAAAGCAAGCAGGGAACCAAAGCATGTGAACCCATCCTGGATGCCCTGGGCTTTCAGCATGTGGGTGGGCTGGAGGAGGAAGGCAGCAGGGCTGGGAGTATGCAGAACAGCTTTTAAGTGAAGACACAGGTGCTGAAAAGTTGTCTGGGTGGTTCCAGTTTTATTTCAGAGAGACCACAAAAGCCTATTATGTGAAGTTACAATTAAGCTGATTTCCCTCCCTTGCACACCTAAAGGTCTTAAGACTTTGTAACTGCTTCCACACCTTGCTCAGGGTGAAGAATCAGTCGTAGTCTTGCCTTGGTTTAAACCTGTAGAAACAGTGAGCTTAAGTGATTTAATTCCTGTGGGTGACTTCTTTTAATGCCAGCTGTGTTCATGAGTCCCCTAAACTGGCTAGAAAATGTCACCCAGAGCACTATAAAGCATTAACTAATTAGCAGCCCCTACTCAAAGTCCTTCACAAATGGCATTGCCATGAGTTTCATGGGACTTTGCACTTTTTGTACAGCAAGCTTTTGCAGCAATGGGCCTGAGGGGCTAATGTGCTTATAACTGTTTTACAGAATCACAGAATGGTGGGGGTTGGCAGGGACCTCTGGAGATGATCCAGCCCAGCATCTCTGCAGAGAGAGTCACCCAGAGCAGGTTGCCCAGGATCACAATGTCCAGGAAGATTTGGAATTTCTCTAGAGAAGGACACTCCACAGCCTCTCTGGGCAAGCCTGTTCAAGGGCTCTGTCACCCTCAAAGCAAATAATTTTTTCCCTAGATTTAGGTGGAAGTTCTGTTTGTGCCTATTGCCCCTTGTCCTGTCACTGGGCACCACTGAAGAGTCCAGCCTCATCTGCTTGATCCCCACCCTTTAGCTCTTGCTGAGCAGATCTGCTCTCAGATCTTCTCTAGGGTAAACAGCCCCCTCAACCTTTCCTCTTCACAGAGATGCTTCAGGCCCCACAGAATCTTTGTAGCCTCCCCTGAACTCTGTCCAGTAGTTTGCTGACTCTCTTGAACTGAGGAGTCCAGAAATGGATGCAGTATTCCAGCTGTGGCCTCATTAGGTCATAATAGAGGGGTGTGAGAAGAACACCTGGAGATGAACCTTGCTGTATATTGTTACCAAACTTTACAGCCAGAGAGCTTCCATCAAAAGGATAGGGCAGGGGTGAGGAATTAAATTGGTTCTTTAATTGTAAAAAAAAAAAAAGTGTGTGTGTAAAAGCACCAAACCCAGGCCAAATGCAAATCATGAAAATAACCTCTGCTGAAGTATATTCGGTAGATTTCTAAGAGAACTGCTGTCCACACTCTTCTTCATTCACCCCAGGAGACCATTTGCCTTCTTGACCATGAGGACACATTGCTTACTCATGGTGTCTACCAGCAATCCCAGACCCTTTTCCAAAGAGCTGCTTCCCATCCGGTCAACCCCTAAGCTGTACTGGTGTAGGGGTTTATTCCTCTCCCAACTCTGCACTTGTTCTGGTTTAAAGTCAACAGGTTTCCTTCTGCCCAGCTCTCCAGCCTGTCGAGGTCTGGAGTGTCGGTCCCTTCACACAGGGATCAGCTTCTAATCTTAGCATCTCAGGGGCAGCTCAAGGCCCAAGCTCGATGCAGAAATGCTGAGCTTGAGCAGTGTCTGTTAACCACAACACAACCTGGCCTCTGGCTCATCCTCCTAGAAGGCTGCCAGCTTCTGTAGGTGACAGGTCCCCTTCCCTGAGGTGGTTAGATCAGACAAATGAGATGTTTTAACTTGTGCTGGATCAACTGTTGGGTAAGGAGGTGCTCACCTTAGTAGGTGAAGTGTTGAGATACACAACACTGTCAATACAAGAGTCCTTATCACTGGATCAAATCCAGTTTGTTGAACCAGGTTTACATATGTAAGGTTTTGTGTTGCTGCCTGTTATCTCAGCTGACTGATGTTTCTCTCCCACTCCATTTTCGACGTTCACTTTGAGTTGTGAGGAATTATCTCTGCGTGGAGCCTTCTGCCCTTTCTAAGTCCTATGTAGTGAGGTTGCTGCAGTACTAATCCGTACACATAAGGGGGCAGGTGTGAGATGGTTTTGGAACCCAAATCGATTTTCTTTTGTGTAGACGATTGCTTCAGGATAGCCTTTGGAAAAGACAGAGTGGTCTTGGTACTAACTGTCCAAGAACGTGCCCTTGAATGTGAACAACCACTGGTTAGCCTGAGTGAGTTTTAATGATGGATTTCCTGTGGACATGCCTAGCAGACTTTCTCTCCTTTGAAGACAGAGTCACAGATTGCATTGGGTTGGAAGAGGCCTTCAAAGGTCATCTTGTCCAATCCTTATGCAGTGAGTGGAGACACCTCCGGCTAGATCAGGCTGCCCACGGCCACATCAAGTTTGATGTTCAATGTCTCCAGGGATGTGACCTTTGTGCCTTTTAGAGAGAAAGAGGACTGAGAAGATCCCCTCTGTCTGCTCTCCTTTCTTTCTGCTTTCCCCTTGCACTTGTGAGGTTTGGGGGGTGGGGGGGCATTGGTTGCGTTTGTTGCAATAACTGGAAGTGTCTGTAACTCTAAGAAAACCTCATTAGTACTCTCTACTTAAAACTTACTAACAGACTTCAGGTGTATTTATGCTTCTCCCATGGAAAGACATTAGAGACTCGTGTCTGAACTCTCTTCCCTTTGTCATCATTCTAGCTCATATGTCTTCCTTGGCCCCCAAGCAGCTGCCTTTTCCTGCCAGCATCCATAAAATTATCCCTGAAGGCAGCAATTTCTTGTCTGCTGCAGTAACTACATTTTCCCTGATTTCTTAATCCTTCATCTGGTATTGTTTTGTCTGAGTTTCAAGTTCTTTTCCTGTCCTTGCCGGCCTTTTCTTAACTCCGTTCTTTATCTGCTACTGCCTCCAAAACCTCTATGGTCAGATAGACAAACAACATCCGAGGCTGTCATCCCCATAAACAGAATCTGGCTTCTGGCCTGAGGTCTAATTTGATTCCTACCACCATCCACATGCAAACTGAGCTAAATTGGCCAGATTAGCAGAATTAAAGGTATCTGAAACTGGAAATTGTCATCTAGGACTTGAAGCAAATCATTCAAGAGCTGATAAATCTAATGCTTTCCCTGCAGCAGGAGAGAATGGAATGGCCTCAGCAGGAAGCATCATGAGGTATCTCCTAAATACAAATGGGCAGGGAGGACTGAGAAATGTTGTGGACTGACGCTGGGGTTGTATTACTCTGTTTACGTCAGATGCTCATGTCAACTGTTTGGACCGACTTCAGTTGGAACCGACTACTGAAGTGCTCATAAAAGGCAAGGCTGAAATCCTGTGTGAAAAGGGAGTAGGTTACAAGAGAGCTGGGGAAGGACTTTTTACAGGGGTTTGTAGTGATAGGATGAGGGGGAATGGATTGAAGCTGGAAAAGGGGAAGTTAAGACTGGAGATAAGGAAGAAATCCTTTGTGGTGAGGTGGGTTGTGGATGCTCCCTCCCTGGAGGTGTTCAAGGCCAGGTTGGATGAAGCCTTGAGTAACCTATTCTAGTGGGAGGTGTCCCTGCCTGTGGTAAGGGGGTTGGAACTGAATGATCTTTAAGGTCCTTTCCAACCCAAACAATTCTATAATTGTATAAGATGATGCTTCCAAACTCACAGAATAAAAAACAGAATCGTTTTGGTTGGAAAAAACCTTTAAGATCATCAAGTCCAGTCATTCTCTAAGTCTACCAAGTCTGGTGCTAAATCATGTCTCTCAGTGACTTTTAAACACCTCAAGGGGCGGGGGATTCAACCACCTCCCTGAGGAGTCATTTTGAGTGTTTGAGAACCCTTTCAGTGAAGAAGTTTATTTTTTCTATCCAAACTAAACCTCTGTTGGTGCAACTTAAGGTTGTTTCATTGTATCACTTGTTACTGGGAAGAAGAGTCTGACCCCCCCCACCTTGCTCCAGCCTTCTTTCAGGGAATTGTAGAGAATAAGTTCTTGCAGACTCCTTTTCCTCAGGGTGAACAAACCCAAAGGAGGTAGTTGAGGGTTAAAACAGTGTGCAGAAAGGTGGTCACAGTGAAAGGCAACAGTTATCTTGCCTGGGCACAGAGAGTGCACTAGCTGAAGTGCCTTAAATGTATTTAGTGAAACAGTGCAAATCCTGTGTGAGAAAAGGAGCTCTCCTGGGGTGGCTCCTGGCCTCTGTCAACTCACTTCGGCTCTATTTGTTACTGGCTTGCAGAGCTGCCTGGGCTATCAGCACTAAATGTGTTTGCTTATTGTTGCATTCAGTAAGAAAAGAGTAAGAGGGACTGTGCCTTCAGAAAGGAAAAGCATTAAAAGGTGGATTTTGTAAGAGCAAAGTACACCTTCAACTCCTTGTTATAATGTTTAAATATTTAAAATATGAAGTCACTCAGTGCTGCCTTACCACCCACCTAACAGGGCCTGCTTCTCTTCCCGTCTTACCCTTAAATTGTGTAGACATTACATTACGCAGCTCCACCCTGCAGCCATTTCCTGCCCAGCTCCTTACTCCTTGGGATTTTCGGATTATTTTTTTCCTCTTGTCTCCTTTTCTGTTTTTCCTATGGCTCCATTGTGTTTTGAGCTTGGTTTTTTGTTTTTTTTGTTTTTTGGGTTTTTTTTAAATCCACAGTTCCTAGACTGCTTCTGCTGTCTTGCTTTGCTCAAATCCAGCCTCTGCCTCTGTTTCTTTTTTCCCTGTGTGGGCTAAGTGCTAATCTCCTTCAGCCTCCAGAGCAATGCAGGGCATCTTTTTATAGCCCTGCTGAAGGTAAAGAGGAGGTGAACCTTTCTAAGAATGTAAAAGCTGATTCAGAACAAGGGTCTCTCTCACCCAGTGTGCTCTTTCCAACAACCATCCAGGTGCTAAGAAGAAAACTGGCATTTATGATGTTGTTTTTCCCTTCTCCACCTTGGTCTCCACCAGTTTTCAAGTTGTCTACCTAGTAGCCCCCAGTAAATATCCTCTAAGGCTTTGTCTAGTCTTGTCTTGATCCCATGTGGACCTTGCATCCAGGTCAGCTTTTAACAGAGTCCTGCAGGTCAGTTTACTTGGGGTGCTCCTGGTGAGGTTTTGACCAGGAAAACTTCTCCTCCATCAAAATGAAACAGGATGTGACTCTACCCCCAATCCTGTCACATTGTACTTTATGGCTTCTGCAGAGCTGGCTGGAGCTGTAGGAAAAAAGCTGGCTTGGATTAATGCAAGCTGAAGCTGTCCTGTGCCTGGGTTTGTTTTGGTAATGAATCATAAGTAATTAGAAGCACATTATTTGAGCGCTGATGAGTCCTCATACTGGTGCTGTAGCACAGGGCAGGAAGGCTCCCTTGAAACACACATGTGGCAGTTAAAAGTTCCCCACCTACTTCAGTTTTAAGACAGCCTCAAGCTGCAGTCTAGTCCTGTATAATAATAATAAAAAAAAAGTGCTAGAACAAGCAAGCAACCACATTTCAGCTCTTCTTTAATAATCTTTTTCCATGCATGTGTTCAGTCTAAGCAGAAGACAATTGTCTTTCCCTGAGCACAAGCCTAGCTGACCTCTTGCTCAGACTACCTTATGTTTGCTGCCAGTTGTAAAGATGCCTGTGGACTCTTGAATGCTTCAGGTGGTCAGCGGTAACTTGTTACACCAAGTTAAGTTGCCGATTCCAGACTTTGAGCCCTACAACTGACATAACTACATTTATCCACCAGTGAATGGAGTTCAATCCAGTTGGCAGCTGATCAGAAGCAGAGTCCCCAGGACTCAGTACTGGAAACAGTTCTGTTCATCTCTTTATCAGTGGTCTGGATGTGGAGGTTGAGGCACCCTCAGTAAGTTTGCAGATGACAGCAAGTTTGGTGGTAGTGTCAATCTGCTGGAGGATGGGGAGGTTTACAGAGGGATCTGGGCGGGATGGATTGATGGCCTGAGGTACAGGGTCCTCCACTTGGGTTACAGCAACCCCACAAATGCTCCCCCTTGAGGCAGAGTGGCTGGAAACAACCTGGTGGAAAAAGGACCCTGGGGGTCTTGGTCAACATGGTCTGATGAGTCAGCATGTGCTCAGATGGCCAAAAAGACCACCAGTATCCTAGCTTGAAGCATGGAATCACAGACTAGTTTGAGTTGGAAGGGACCTCTGAAGGTCATCTAGGATAATAGTACTGGTCCAGGTATGGATCCCTGAGGGATACCACTTGTCACTGATCTCCATCTGGACTTGGAGCCATTGACCACTGCCCTTTGGATGTGACCATCCAATCAACCCCTTACCCACTGAGCAGTCAACCCATCAGATCTGTATCTCTCCAACTTGGCAAGTAGGATGTTGTGGGGGACATGTCAAAGGCCTTGCAGAAGTCCAGATAGATGACATCCATGGGTCGTCCTTTGGCCACTGATGTAGTCATTCCATCATAAAACGCCACTAGGTTCATCAGCAATAGTGTGACAGCAGACCAGGGTAGATGTTCTCCTGTGCCTGGTTAGGCCTCAGATACTGGGTTCACTTTAGGGGCCTTCACTTCCCTCAAGAAGGACGTTGAGGTGCTGAAGTATGTCCAGGGAAGCTGATGAAGGCTCTGGAGAACAGGTATTGTGAGGAGCAGCTAAGGAAACTGGGGTTGTTGAGACTGAAGAAAAGGAGGCTAAGGGGAGACCACCTGCTCTCTACAACTCCTTGAAAATAGACTGTAGTGAACTGGGTGTTGGTCTGTTGTCCCAAAGAGCAAGTGACAGGACAAAAGGAAAGGACCTCAAGGCTCACTGGGGAAGTTTGGGTTGGATATGAGGAAAAGCTTTCCCAAAAATGTTGTCCAGCCCTGGAACAGGCTGCCCAGGGAAGTGGGTAAAGGCTGGAAGGCTTTCAAGGCTGTGCAGATGTGCAGCTGAGGGACATGGTCTGGTAGTGGACTCAGTAGTGTTAGGTTAGTGGTTCAACTCAATGATCTTAAAAGGTTTTCTCCAGCCTAAACAATTCTGTGTTTCTATACCAGGGGCTGCAGCAACAGCTTGCTTAAAAGAAGAAACACACACAGTTGCAGTGACTGTTTGCATAGCTGCTTAGAGCTAAAAAAGAGAGAAGTTTGTGCCCTTCTGCACCAGAACGTACATTTTCCTGAGTGATGTCTTGTGATAACTTCCAATATTTTTTGGCTCAAGCTCAGTTCCCACAAGAACTCAAAATAGTCTTCTGGATTTGGACTGACATGGTCTTCCTTGGCTGGCATGGCTGTGGGGCAGCAGAGCTCGCTCCCATGGCTTCTGGGCACTTGGAATTCCACTATTCTGACTGCTTTCCCCTGAGAGTGTTCAAAATAGGGATTGAAGGGGAGGGGGATCACAGGAGTGATACGGGGTGGAAATAGTGATGTTTCAGCACAACTCATTTCAGCTGAAATTGGAGCCCTTTGCTCCAGGTTTGAAGTTCACTCAGAGTCCTTAAGAGCCTGTTTTTGTGGGAATGAAAACAAGCCAGGTAAAATTAATCTGAAAAGCTCAGTGGTTCACTGAAGCACCCTGAGATCATAGAATCATCATAAATTCATTAAATGGCTTGAGTTGGAAGGGACCTTAAGGATCATTTAGTTCCACACCCCCTGCCATGGGCAAAGACACCTTCCACTAGACCAAGTTGCTCAAAGCCTCATCCAGCCTGGTCTTAAACAATTCTAGTGATGAGAAGGTCTCTGGAGAGACCTTACAGGGGCCTCCCAGCACCTGAGGGGGTCTACAAGAAAGCTGGGCAGAGACTTTTTACAGGGGTTTGTAGTGATAGGATGAGGAGGAATGGATTGAAGCTTGAGAGGAGGAGATTGAGACTGGAGACTAGGAAGAAATTCTTTAGTTAGGGAGATGAGACACTGAAGCAGGTTGCCCAGGGAGGTTGCGGATTCCCCCTCTCTGGAAATATTCAAGGCCAGACTGGATGAGACTTTCGGCAACTTCATCTAGTGGGGGTTGTCCCTGCCTGTGGCAGGAGGTTTGGAACGAGATGATGTTTAAGGTCTTTTCCAATCCAAACCATTCTACGAATGTTAATCTGAAAGCATCGGTGGTTCATTAAAGCACCCAGAAATCTTAGAATCATCATAGAGTCACAGAATGACTGGAGTTGGAAGATAACTTAAAGATCACCAAATTCTAACCCTCCTGCCCTTGCCAGGGGCACCTCCCACTAGACCAGGTCGCTCAATGTGTCATCTAGCCTGGTGTTAAATATTTCTAAGGAAGAGGTGTCCACAACTTCTCTGAACAATCCATTCCAGTGTCTCACCATCCTTGTAGTAAAGAACTTAGATGGTGACCTTGACTTTGGTACATATAATCAGGTGTGAAGATTGCCTTATCTTCAAGTCTAGTCTCTGAGACAGTGCTTTCCTTTAAGCACAGATATTGTTTACAACATTTGCTTCCTCCTTGAATGCTCTCCAGATACTTCATGGCATTATTCATGCTTGTGTGTTGTCCCAGTGTCTCATCAACATCTTTGCAACGAGCTTTGCATCTCTGCAGCAGAGCTCATTTCTGACCTTGGCACCAAAATTTCTGAAGAGGTTGTGAACTCCTTAGAATAGAGCCTGCCTAAAGACTTCTCTAAGAGTTTAGAGGTACCTGCTATCACCTGTGTGGCTAGTTTGACATGATCAAGTGAGCCCAGAATGTATTTATGAACATTGCATCTGAGCCCTGACTAGAACTTTTGACAGCTGGTATCTCCTAAGCATCACATGAAAGATTAATTTCACCTAACTTTGGTCACTTAAAAGCCAGTCAGTTAAATCTGAGCCTCACACAAGGATCTTTTATGGCTGCTGCAGAAAGAGAGGCGCCTCCAGGGCAAAGCCAAGCCAGCTTAAAATGCCTGGTTGGAGGTGTCACCCTCTTTCCAGGAGTGACAGGAGAGCCTGGACAACTGCCACCCTGTCGAGGGGCTGACAGGTGAACTGAGCCCTGGCCTGGCTATACATGCTCAGCAGGAAAAGGGGAACTGAGGTTCAGCATGTGGTGTTGGTGTGGTTTTATTTCTGTTCCTGGTTTTTAATGTTTTAGGATTATCTCTTAGCTGCTCATTCATGTGAGAAGTTGTGCACAGCCTGATTGACAAGGACCTGATGCACACAACTCGGTGGCTCCAGAGCTCTGGGACTGCGTCAGCTCTGCCACAGGGATCTGTGCTCTTCTGCCAGAGATGATCCTGCAGCAGCAAGAGCCCTTGCATGCCTGCTGACAAGCGAAATATTTTGTCAGCAGCTGCAGAGCTTCTCCCTCCAGTCCTCCTCCTCCTCCCTCTCCCTCAGCATTTACATCATATCTCTGGAAAGGAGAGTACAAATAACTCTGAAGTGGGCAGAATTACTACACATAGCATGTGCTTACCCATGTATCAGGAGATGTTAGTCCTGTCAGCAGCTTTCATTTTCGTAAAGAGGAATGAAATTTTTTTCTCTTCCTAATGAGGGATTATTGCCCTAATCCTCTTGTATGTGCTTGCAGGCAAGAATACCTGCTTGGAGAACTGGAGGTGTCTTTTGTGCAGTTCTGCCCCTGGGTGCTCTCAAAGGCTGTGTGGAGGACAGTCTGTTCCTGTTGTCTTCCAAAACAAAGCATGGTTGGAAGCAAGGGCAATGCCTGGGTGAAGAAACAGCTGAACAATGTTCTGGGATGTCACTGGCATGAGGACATTTATGCTGATGAGTCTGCAGGGACACCAGCATCCTCTGAGCCCTGTAAAAGGGATTGTACCACAGTTTTGACTCGCATCTAGTGACGCACGCTGACTTCAGTTTTGGGCCCCTCAGTCCAAAATAGGGCATTCAGGTGCTGGAGCATGTCCAGTAGAAGGACGATGAAGCTGGTGAAGGGTCTGGAGAACAGATCTTGCGAGGAGCAGCTGAGGGACCTGGGGTTGTTTAGCCTGGAGCTAAGGAGACTGAGGGGAGACTTGGCCCTCTAAAATTCGCTTTAATGAGGTTGAAGCCAGATGGGGATCAGTTATTTCTCCCAAGGAACGAATGGTAGGACAAGAGGAAGCAACCTGAAGTTGTACCAGTGGAGGTTTAGGTTGGAAATGAGGTACAATCTATTCCCCAGAAGAGTTGTCAAGCCCTGGCCCAGGCTGCCCAGAACAGTGGTGGAATCCCTGTCCCTGGAAGGATTTAAAAGCTGTGTAAATGTGTTGCTGAGGGACATGGTTTACTGGTGGACTTGACTGTGGTGGGTTAATGCTTGGACCTGATTATCTCAAAGGTCTGATCCAGCCTAAACTACTGCATGATTCTGTGCTTCTGTCCTCTCAGCTAGGACATGGCCTGTGATTATAGATTCCTCAGAACATCCATGTTTCCTTTGTTTCCTTAGCAGTAAAGCTGCTCTGGGATTTTTGTGGTGGTGGTGCCATCAGGATGGCAGTTGAAGACAGACTGTGCAGCTGCAGAGCTGTCTCAGCAGACCAGGCTTGGAGCAAAGTTGACCAAAGGTTTTCCTCACCAGGCTTATGTTTGCTACCTCTTGGTTTGGCGAGAGCAAATGTTTGCACAGTCCTGTTGTAAACTGAGTCACTGAACTCCTGCAAATAATCTTCCACAAAAGGCTATTGTTGTTTCATTTCAGTGCCCAGGGGATGGTGCGCTGTGGTGTGCATCATTCCACCAGGAAAAATGCCTCTGTGTGCTAAACATCAACGTCAAAGTAACTTGAACAGTTGGAAAGGGATCAGGGTGGGAAAGGGAGGAGATCTGACCGTGTGCTGCTGAAGAGACTTTCTCTGTCTCCTTGCAGAAAGCTCTGGCTGCCAGCCTTAACCACAACGCTGTTTAGTGTTCCCTGAATCCAGCTTGGAGCAGGGTTGGGGGAGGGAAGTGTGAAGGCAAACTGGAAGGAAGATGCTTGGGTCATAAGGGAAGTCTGTGGTGAGAAGATATCACCTCAATCCCGAGGTGAAACTGGCTGTTGCTGTGTTGGCTGCAGAGGGACTGTTAATGTGCAGCTCTGCAGAGGTCAGGCATGTGATTATTTAAGAATATCAGTGCATGTTTAATCTCCTTGGGGCTTATCTGCTTTGTGTCCAGTGCTGCTGGTGATTGCTTCTTCAGACAAATAGCTGTAATGTTCCACCAGTACCTACGAGGAGCAAACACTTCCAAAATGGAAAATCACTCTTCCCGTGCAGTCTGTGCTGAACTTCATAAACCTTTTGAAATGAAAATATAATGTTCCTTGTATAACTTAAACCTGCCCAGAGTGTCTGAAGGCTCTTCCTTTTAGGAGCAGAGCGTGTTCCAACATAGAACAAAATAATGGCTATTCCAGAGTGTCTGAAAGGTACAAAGAGTTCTCAAGCTCAGCAGTAGCACTGCTCAGGTCCTCTCCAAGTGGTAGGTGGACTGAGGCGGTGTTGATCACCATTTAACTCTACTGCTGTGGCTTTTCAGAGCTTTGCTATTTGCAAGCTGAGCCTGCTGGAATTACTAATTGCCCCAGTGTTGCAAACCCTGCTGCTTGCTGTTGCCAGAAAGTTATTGCAAGCTTTTCTAAACCACATTTCCAGAATGTGTTGCTGAGGTCTTTTGCTCTCTATATAATTAGGGCTGCAAGGAGCCCGCTTCCTTTTGTGTGCTGCTGGCAGCCAGAGCCATTAATGAGGCAGCATTAATGACAGGGAAGCAGTCTGCGAACTTGAGCTCCATGCAGAGTTCACCCAGCACCATTTTCCTCTTCAACCATTGAAATGCTGAGTTGTTCTGTCTTGCTTTGAGATATTTAAAATGTCTGTCAAGAGATTTTTCTCTTCAAATAAGGCTTTTACTCCAGGGCTTTTCAAGATAAGGAACCGTGACAAGCACTGCCCTAAGTGCCCTTAGTCAGTTTGTTTGCAGAGTGCTTGGGAGGCCTCTTACACTGGCTGAGGCTTCTGGATGTTGTTGAGGTAAAAATACTAACTACAGTAAGTTGGAAATCACAGAATCCCCAGTATAGTGGAAGCTGGAAGGGACTTCTGAAGGTCATCTAGTCCAACTTTGTCTGCTAAAGCAGTGGCACCCACAGCAGATTGCCCAGGATCACAATGTCCAGGTGGGTTTGGAATCTCTCCAGCGAAGGAAACCACAGTCTAGGCAGCCTGCTTCAGCACCCTCAAAGTCAAGAAATTTCTCTTCATGGAACCTCCCATGTTGCAGTTTGTGCCCATTGCCCTTTGTCTTGTTGTTTGGCACCACTGAAAAGGTCTCATCCTCTTGCCCCCCACATTTTAGCTCTTACTGAGCATTAAGATCATCCCCCTCTCAGGCTGCTCTTCTCCAGAATGTTGAGGGTTGGAAAGGCCCTCTGGAGATCATTTAGTCCAATGCCCCTGCTAAAGCAGAGTCACCCATACCAAGTTGCCGAGGATTGCGATGTCCAAGTAGATTTGGAAACTCTTCAGAGGACACTGCAGAGGATCTTTTTTATTTATTTATTTTCCTGCTACTGCAGAAGAGCTTTAAATGAAAATTCAAAAGACTCTTTGTGGAGCTTTTCTGTTCTTGTCATTCAAAAACAGGAATCACCGGTGTGGCTGGCTCCTCTGGGGAAAGACTGACTTTTAATCTCTTGGTGTTACTGTAATATTCACCAGTACTTTACTGATGCAAGTGGTTTAGATTTAAGAACAGCTTGCACTGAGGAGAAAAAAAAAAGGGGGGGGGGGTTGGAAGTCAGGGGGGAAGGAAACACAGAACTGCTGCCCAGTCTGAAGAATGTATTTTGGAACTTGAAAACGTTAAGAGAACTGCCAGATCAAAGCATTTATGCAGTTTCCTGGAGAAGTCATCAAAAATAAGTTGTTTTTTTTGTTAAAAAGTGCAGACTGTGGAGTGATGCTGACTAGGCAGTGTGGATTTACAGTAAATAGGGAGGAAAATGTTTCAAGTAACAATTGAAAATGGGAACTTGCTCTAACCTGGTGAGTGAGGCTCTTCTGTGCTTTATCCTCTAGTCTGACTAATGAGATTCTACTCAAGCACACCCTTTGTGGATATCATTTGGATTTTTGTTGACCCCAAATTCTTATTTATGGTTTTTTTTTCCTCCTTCCTCCCCCCCCAAAAAAAAAGTTAAAGCCAACACAAAGGCCCCTGTCTGTGGTGAAAACAAAAAAATGAAAAGATGCTTAAGAAACACAATATTTGACAGGACCGTTTGCTTCTCAATAAATTAAGATGAGGTTGGACTTTTCACTGCTGTTTACCCTTCATGCTGTGAAAGTTGGGGCTGTGCAGCCTGGTGAAGAGAAGGGTCTGGAGAGACCTTATAGCAGCCTTCCAGTACCTGAAAGGAGCTACAAGAAAACTGGGGAGGGACTTTATACAAGTGATAGGATGAGAGGGAATGGATTGAAGCTGAAAGAGGGGAGATTGACTGGAGGTTCAGAAGAAATTGTTTCCAGTAAGGGTGGTGAGACACGGGAACAGGTTGCCCAGGGAGGTTGTGGGTGCCCTCTCCCTTGGAGGTGTTCAAGGCCAGGTTGCATGAGGCCTTGAGCAACCTGGTCTAGTGGAAGATGTCTCTGTCAAGGCAGTTGTGCGGTTGGAACTAGATGATCTTTAAGGTCCCTTCCAACCCAAACCATTGTATGATTCCCTTATGAACTTCCAAGCATGTCCACCTCTGATGGGGAATCATTGACCTCAAAGTTAAATTCTTAGGACAGAATTGGCCAAGCTCTCGCCATCGTTGCTACACTGATACCGTCCCATGCTGCTGAGAGGATCCTGGTGTTTATTCAAGGAAGGTGGTGAACAATAACTGTTTCCTTCACCAGGCAACAATGTGAACTAAAAAAGGCAAAGCCTGCCCACTTGCCTTTATCAATGCCTTATCTACTAAATTGCCCAAACTTCCTGTATTAAGATTATTGGGGGCCCAGCTCCTCCTCTGCTATGTTGCTGAGCAGGTTTTGTGTCCAAGGTTTCTCCTGCATCTCTCAATATTGGTAGCAGGTTTTCTAAATCCAGTTTACAGGCTAGCTTGAAACTACCAATGACACATGCTCTTAAGGTTAAAAATATTTCACAGCTAATCTCTCTGCGGACCATCAGCACAGCAATCTCTATTTTGACAGGCTCTGTCAAGATTTACTGTTGGCAAGACTGGTAGTATCATTTGCTGGTAAGCAGCCTGGAACATTCATTTCTTGAGGCAAACAGAGGGTACCAAAACAGAAGTGTTTGTTCTTTCTGTACAGTCTCAACAAGATTGCCCTTCCCCTCCTCTTACTTTGGAGAGCTGCTCTTTGCCAGTGCCTTGCTGCAGTATTTTACATCTCCTAAAGGTATTTTTGTGCGTTCACATTGTAATCTTTGTGACATCTCTGTGATATCACAGAATCATAGGCATTGGAAGGGAACTCTAAAGATCATCAAGGCCAACCCCTCTGCCAGAGCAGGATCACCTAAAGCAGATCACACAGGAACACATCCAGGCAGGGCTTGAAAGTCTCCAGAGATGGGCTTCAAAGTTTGAGAGGGACTTCAAAGTTGCATGAGTCACCCAGCCATAATTAACCTTTTCTGCTTGTCTCCAGCCTGGTAAGATAAGGAAAGAGTCTGTATCTGCTTGTCCTGTCTCAAACAAGGAAATTATGCTGGAGAGAGTTTATCAAGAGGAATCTTCAAGGAAGTGACTGAAGTCAACTTGGGTCTTTCCCTTTGGATGACACAGCAGAAATCTATATGAACATCCCCATGAGTGGGCTGGGCTCTTACAAAAGTTCTATAGTAAACACCACAATTAACTACATCCAGCTGCTATCTTCAGGCACTAAAATATTGCATCCAGGCCACTCTGCACTTGTCTTAATTAATCATGGAGTATTTTGAGCAACAACCAATTGTGCTTTGTTCCATCATGCAGCTCTGCTTTCTCTCATCTTGTGTTGTGAGAAGAGTTAGGTAAAGCTTCCAGAATTGCTCCTGTGGTCATCACTGGCCTTTATTTTACCAGCACTATATTCAGACTCTTGACAGACCATGCAAGGGATACCCATCTGAGCAATCATGAGTCATCCATCTGCACATAATAGGTGTAGTAGTCATGCAAGTGACTAAACTTGGCTTTGTGCTTCTGGAGAGCGTTGCAGGCTTGAGCAGAGCAAAAAGAAAAGCAGTTCTGCAGCAGTCATCCCAGTGATCATTGTTTAAATGGTACCTCCTCATGGCTCAGTTGGCAGTAACTGCAGAGGGGGACACCTGGAGATGTGATGAAGCTTTGAGATGAGAGGCCACTCTCCTAAAGGTGTTTTCCCCACTTATCAGAAGAATCTGCTTCCCTTGATGCCTGTCTGCCATTCCTGATGGTTCTTGTCAGGTCTCAGTTCCTTGTACTTGGCTGAAGACTTGAAAAGGAAGGAAAAGCAGTAAGACCTTTTCACACCACAAAAGCCTTAATTCTCTTAAAACAAGGTCAGGAAGTGTCTGTGATACCAGGTTCTAGGACAAATAACACGAGGGAAAACTTCTTTCCTGTGAGGGTGCCAGAGCCCTAGAGCAGGCCGCCCAGAGATGTTGTGGAGTCTCCATCTTTGGAGAGATCCCAAACCTGCATGGACCCTGTGGTCCTGGGCAACCTGCTGTGCGTGACCCTGCCTTAGCATGAGGGTTGCACTGGATGATCTCCAGAGGTCACTTCCATCCCCAACCATGCTTGCATTATGTAATTCGTATTTCCAGAACATTGTTTACATTGGTGGCATGTGAGGAGGAGGAGTCTGTTTTCCTTATTTGCCCTCTTCTCTTGAGTCCTCTTACTAGCACTGGAGAGGAAGAAAGAGCAGCTGATCTATAATGGGCTGTGTTGTTGCAAGAGAGATGTTGAGCGTTTAGAGGACCAAAGAGAACTTTATAGCTGGGGCAGATATTTCTATATTATGTTTTTTGTGGGAGGGATTAGCTGCATTTCTCCCCACTGCTGAGTGACCCAAGGGGGAAAGTTCAGATGATGGGGTCTGAGATGGAGGAATTTTTCTTCAACTCTTTTGGAGAACTGGAAATAAAGCTCTGTAGATTTTATTTTTTTTTTTAACCTGAATCCTATTGTAGTCCCCATATCTACAGCTTGTTTTAAATTGAGGCTTCCATTTTAGTGTCTCTTATACTTGATCATTTCTCCTTTTTATGCAAGAATAATAACTGTAGTCTTGATATTGAGAAATAGAAGAAAATATCTCCATGATCATCTCTACAGGTTATCTTTTGGTAGATACCATCAGGCATGTTCCCAGGAGACAGCAAGAAGAGCCTTTTTCAGGGACAGCAGAGTGGCCAGAGTGTGAGACATCTCACACATTTAGCTATAGGAGTCCCACCCAAGCTGGAGCAGAAAGGAAAGTGCAATTCCACATAGGCAGTCCCATGAGGTACATCACCTCGCAGAGCACACACCAAAATGAAACACTGCTTTGGATCAAACCTTGGAATAATGCCTGTAGAGTAAGAATGAAACACATTGGGCAATAAATGGAATGCTACAGTGGTTGTTTTAAATCTGAAAGGATGTGGCCATGCCTTTAAATCTGAGCTTTTCTAAAGGCAGTTTTGATTGGAAGAGATCTTTTAAAATCACCCAGTCCAACCAGCACTGCCAGGTCATCACTAAACCATGGCCCTCAACACCACATATGCACAGCTTTTCAATTCCTCCAGGGACAGGGACTCCACCACTGCCTTGGGCAGCCTGTTCCAGGACTCGACAACCCTTTTTAGGGAAGAAATTTTCTCACGTCCAACCTTAACCTCCCCTGGGGCAACTCGAGGCCATTTCCTCTTGTCTTGTCACTTATTTCTTGGGAGAAAAGACCAACCCCCACCTGGCTCCAGTCTCCTTTTCAGGGAGTTGTAGAGAGCCAGAGTCTCCCTCCCCTCAGTCTCCTTTTCTCCAAGCTGAAAAAACCTCAGTTGCCTCATCTGCTTCTCACAAGACTTGTGATCCAAACCTTTCACCAGCATTATTGCCCTTCTCTGGACACCACAGTCCAGCCCCTCAATGTCCTTCTTGAAGTGAGGAGCCCAAAACTGAACCCATTACTTGAGGTGTGGCCTTGCAGTGCCTCAGCACAGGGGCACAGCCCCTGCCCTGCTCCCGTTGGCCACACTGTTGCTGATCTGAGCCAGGATTCTGGTGGCCTTCTCCATAACCTGTGCAGACACTCACTTCTTTACAGTCGGCTATCAACCAACACTCCCAAGTCAACTCAGCCTCCTTTTCTCCAGGCTGAAAACCTCTTCCCTCATCTGGTCGTCCTCATACTCTTGCTATTCCGTCCCCTAAAATCTCCATTTGGTTGGAAGCTGAGTGCCTCTTTACAGACAACCTAAACTCTTGCTTCTTCTCAACAGCAACTTCATACTGACAGTCTCATTGCTTCTCACAAGCAGGAGGCACAACTTGGGATGCATCTAAGACCTAGATAATGAAGCTGCAGCACCTACAAGCAGCTCCCATGCATACTGGTAGTTACTGTGAACAGTTTGCAAGCCTCTTGTGTCTTCCATGCCACAATTTGGCTGCCTTTGATGTCAGAAGATGAACATTCATGGAATAAAATTGTGCTCCTACTTCCCAGCATTGAAAGCTGAAGCCTGCCTTAGAAACTGAGCCACAGTCCTTTCTGGTAGCTCTTTATAGCCCTACATGGCACAGTTTGTAGACCATTCATTATCTCTTTGCTTTTCTATCTGTAGTCAAAGAAGGTTTAATCAAACTCATAAATTATACCCTGGGCAGCTTAGCAGGTTAGATGTCAGGATTAAAGAGTGAATTNTATATGTATGTATGTATATATATAGGCAAGTTAGCTAGAAATAAAGTTAACTAGTCAGTAGAGTTAAAATTTCTAGGATAGATGAGATACTATGATTGGGCAGCCAGGTCCATGCCTTGACACAGCCTTTTTCAGGAAGTAATTGTTTTCTCATGCAGCTTGAGGCTGTTTGCTCTTATCCTGTCACTTCCTACTTGGGACAGCAGANAAAAAAAAACCCCAATGCTCATTCCCAGATTTTCTTCCTGAGCAGTATGTACTCATAAAAAAAAATCCCAAAGAATGTTCCCTTCCAGAAGCTTCTTCTCCATCTAACAATCAGAACAGACTGGTATGTGGTTCTTGGAAATGTCACTTTCCTTTCTGGAGCAGTGTCACAGACATTGTGATTGTATTAAAAGGTTTCGGCTGATCTTAAGGTACCTGAAGGCGGTGTGGTCTGAGGAACAGCTTCCTTTGATTTTACATAAGTCATAATTCCTGAGTATGGGACTTTGAGCTAGCTTAATTTTTGTGTTTATATATTTTATGGATTTGGGGTATTTGTTTTAGATATATACTTTGGTAGCCAAGTCTGTGTGTGTATGTATGTATATATATATATATATATATATATATATATATATGTATGTATGTATATATATAGGCAAGTTAGATAGAAATAAAGTTAACTAGTCAGTAGAGTTAAAATTTCTAGGATAGATGAGATACTATGATTGGGCAGCCAGGTCCATGCCTTGACACAGCCTTTTTCAGGAAGTAATTGTTTTCTCATGCAGCTTGAGGCTGTTTGCTCTTATCCTGTCACTTCCTACTTGGGACAGCAGACCAACACTTACCTTGCTTCAGCCTCCTTTCAGGGAGTTGGAGNTTTGGAGGGATGAAGTAGGTCTCCCCTCAGCCTCATTTTCTCCAGGCTGAACAAACTCCAGTTCCCTCAGCTGCTTCCTCCAAGACTTGTGCTTTAGACCCTTCATCAGGCATTCTGCCTTCTCTAGACATGCTCCAGCACCTCAATGTCCTCCTTGGAGCAAGTGACTCCAAACTGAACCCCGGATTTGAGGTGTGACCTTACCAGTGCCCAGTACTGAGAGGCAGCCTCTGCCCTGTTCCTGCTGGCCACGCTAGTGCTGATTCAAGCCAGGATGCTGGTGGCCTTCTTGGACACCTGGGCACACATTGTCTCAGTCTCCAGTAGTTGTCAACCAACACTCCCAGGTTCATTTCTGCTGGGCAGTTCCCAACCACTACCCACAGCCTGGGGCATTCCTGGGGTGGTTGTGACCCAAATGCAGGACCCAGCCCTTAGCCTAGTTGAACTTCATTCTTTTGGCTCCAGTCCACTGATCCAGCTTTGCCAGATCCCACTGTAGAGCCTATTTATTCTGTTGCTGTACATTGACTGGTGCAAATGCAGAAGTACTTTCTAGGTGGTTGATTTATACTTTCCAAATACTAATCCAGAACACCCCACCCTGCACAAACCTTTCAAAGAAATGCTTTTTCCGTTCTCTCATACAAGCTGCTGACGTCATGCCCTACTTGATACTCTGCAAGGTGAATTTTCATAGAATCATAGAACTGATTTGGTTGGAAAAGACCTCTAAGATCATGGAGTCCAACTGTCAACCTAACACCACCATGGCCATTAAACCATGTCCCAACGTGCCATGTCCACAGGTTTCTTGAACACCTTCAAGGATGGTGACTCCCCCACTTCCCTGGGCAGCCTGTTCCAATGCCTGACCACTCTTTCAGTAAAGAAATTGTTCCTAATACCCAGTCTAAACCTCTTGTACAATTTCAGGCCATTTCCTCTTTTTCTGTTACCTGATAGTAGGGAGAAGAGACAGATCCCTACCTCAATTCAGCCTCCTTTCTGGTAGCTGTAGAGAGCAATGAGGTCTTAGTAATGCCTGAACGATGCTAGAGTGTGAGTCCCTTGAAAGTCAGGACTTGTATTCCTATATTATTTCCACATTTTTGATAAACCTGTGGCATCTCAGCACAAAGAAGAAAGGTGCAGTTTGTGACAGCGAGGGGGAAACCTTCTCCCCATTAGGCACTGCAGCTGGCTGCCTGTGACCCTTAGAATCACAGAACAGTTTGATTTGGAGGCAACCATATAGATCAGCTAGTTCCAAACCCCGTGCCATGGGCAGGGACACTTTTCACTAGACCAGCTTGCTCAAGGCCTTGTCCAACCTGACCTTGAACACCTCCAGGGGAAG
Source organism: Ramphastos sulfuratus (assembly GCA_013399055.1). Lineage (NCBI taxonomy): Eukaryota > Metazoa > Chordata > Aves > Piciformes > Ramphastidae > Ramphastos > Ramphastos sulfuratus. Next base: position 16,854 of record WBNM01009991.1, on the reverse strand, counting down.
GGCATCCACAACCTCCCTACCCAACCTGTTCTAGTGTCTCATCACCTTCACTCTAAAGGATTTCTTCGTAACATCCAGTCTCAATCAACCCTCCCTAGGCATGAAGCCTCCCTAGGCCCATTTGGGACTAAAATTCTATGCACAGAAACCCACCAAACAAAAAAAAAAACAAAAAAACTTGCTTCTCCATCCTCTGGCCAGAATAAGCATTTTTTAAAAATTATTGCTGGAAACATACCTGAAGTCCACCAGACAGTGAAAGTTGGACCATAACTTGTTTGCTTAACTCGCCACTAGCACAATAAATGACTTGCATAAGGCAATGCTTTTTGCATTGTTCAAAGAGCAAGGGTTATACAAACGGCCTATTGTGTGTAAGAGTGTTCTGCTGCTTTAACTTTCTTGGATGCAAGAATGACTCAATAAAAAAAAAAAACACAACTCAAGTCCTGGTTGTAATTTGATGGGAAACTACAAGGCTGCAGTTTGTTGCGTCCTTTCACTTCAGCTTCGTTAACCTTGGAAAACAGGGTCACAATATTGTTGTTATTGTCATTGTTACCAATTTTTTTTTTATTAATTTTTTTTTATTTAATCTTTTCTCTTGGTCAGATCAGCAGTTCTGTAGTCAGAAGATTTTTTTTTTTTTTTTTTTTTTTCCTCCAGAGATTTTTTGCTGAATCCTGTTGCACAGAGCCATTTGCTGTAGAAACTTGGCTTTTTTACTCTGGAACCTCAATCATCATGAGGAGCACAGGCAAACCTTTTGGTGTCTCTTTCCCAGCAGCTGTCCTCATTGTTTTCGTGACTTCTGTGTGGAAAAGCTGAAGGTGTACGATACCATCAAAGCCTCAGAAATAAGATCTAGTTTACCAGTTACAGACTTTCAGCATAGTGGGGGTTGAAAGGAACATCTGGAGATCATTCAGTCCAATCCCACTCTGCTAAAGGAAGGGTCACCCACAGCAGGTTGCCCAAGATCACAATGTCCAGGTGGGTTTAGAATCTCTCCAGAGATGGAGAATCCACAACATCTGTGGGCAGCCTGTTCCAGGGCTCCAGCACCTTCACAGCAAAGAAGTTTTTCTTTATGTTCAGATAGAGCCTCCTGTGTTTCAGTTTGTTCCCATTGTCTGTTGTCCTGTCACTGTGCACTGTCGAAAAGAGTCCAGCCACATCTTCTTGTCTCCTTCGCTTTAGGTAGTGATGAGTATTAAGATCCCCTCTCAGTCTGCTCTTCTCTAAGCTCTACAGCCTCAGGTCTCTCAGCATTTTGGTAGCCTCCACTGGACTTTTTCCAGTAGTGTTTTGTCATATTTTGAACTGTCAAGCTCTGGATGTGGCCTCAAGTTGGAGGACAACCACTTATGACCTACATCAACCTCTAAGTTTATTCATCATACTCCTTTTTTGTCTGCTCACAGGTACCTTCTCAGACGAGGCAACTCTTTCATTTTTCTGACTCCAGGACCACACTGGGATTTCACTCTGGTGAGTAAAACAACTGGTGGGCACATATTACTGCAGCACTTGAACAAAAGCAGGAATACAAAGCAAGAGTCTGGAGAAGAAATGAAATCACCACATTCCTCTTTACCTAGATAGACACCTTGTGAGCCACTGAGTCTTCTTGAGCTTTAGCTGGAGGGTGCTTTTTGCACACAGGGATTAAAGGGAGCCAGGATATCCTGGACACTGTTTTCTTTATGAACTTCTTATTTCCTATGTGTCTCAGCAGTCCTACTAAGCTGGCAATGCAATAGGCAAGATGCAAAACATGATGTGGAAGTCAACCTTCTCTGTTTTTTATCTTGAATGCAAAATTTTATATTTTATCTCTTTATAGAGAATCTACCTAGAGCAAGAGTATGGCCTAATTGCTGTTGACCTTGCTTTTTCCATCCTTTAATATGCATCCCTTACCAGAGAAGCTCTTCACAATGAGGGGTATGGAACACTGCCCAGAGATGTGGTTGAGGCCCCTGGAGACATTCAAGGTCAAGCTTGATGGGGCCCTGAGCAGACTGGTTGGAGATGTCCCTGCTCACTACAAGGAGATTGGACAGGATTAGCCTTGAGAGTGCCTTCCAACTTGATGCATTTTCTGTTTCTCTGAATGGGTTCATGCCCTCAAGAGCCGGCAGACAGACCACTCTAGAGAGTTAGTCAGAGGACCTACACTAGCTTTGTCCTCTGGACTACTGCTTCATGCAGTCTGTCCAGCTTCATGTACTGAGGATTTCAAGGTGATTAGTCAGCTGAAGTAGGTATTTAGTACTTGGTGTTGTCTGTACAGATCTTGTCCCATTGTAAAGCTCATTTTCATGAGCTGCCTAAGCTGATTTGCCCTCTGCTGCCTCTGGAAGGGTTGATCATCTCAATCAGCAAACTGATCTGGCTGAAAAACTTGCTTTGCAAATAAAACCAGAGGTTTTTCACAAAATTAACCAGGTTGGAAGAGACCTGTAGGATCATTGAGTCCAACCTATCACCTAACCCTTCTAACTAACTAAACCTAAGTATCTCATCCAGCCTCCCTTTTAAACATGTCCAGGGATGGTGACTCCACCACCTCCCCATGCAGCCCATTCCAATGCCAATCACTCTTTCCATGAAGAATTTCTTCCTAACATCCAACCTAAACCTGCCCTGGCACAGTTTGAGACTGTCCTCTTGTTCTGTCACTGGGTGCCTGGGAGAAGAGACCAACCCCTGCCTGGCTACAACCTCCTTTCAGGTAGTTGTAGATGAGCTGATCCAGCACAAGCTGTGTGAATGGCTGTGTTGGCATGGGGAAGGGCCTGAGAACGTGTCTGGAGGTGGGGAAAAGGACAGTAGTACCTTTTTATGAAGGAAATCCCATCTAAAATGAGGTGGACTTTCTTGTGTGTGTACATTTAGGACAAGCACTTTGCTGATTGTGCCTTGAAGGGAGACACAAAGGAACTTCGAGGGTGGTGAGACACTGGCCCAGGTTGCCCAGAGAGGTGGTAGATGTCCCATCCCTGGAACCATTCCAGGTTAGGTTGGACAGGACTGAGCAACCTGACCTAGTCAAAGGTGTCCCTGCTGGGGGGGCTAGACTAGGTGACCTTTAAATGTCCTTTCCAACTCAAACCAGTCTGAGATTTCAACGTGCAACTTTGAGGCTGTACAAACACCAACTCAGTGTGGGAGTGGATGAAACCAAGCCCTAAGCTCTTGGGTTTTGTTTTTTTATCTTCTGCTTCATTTTAGCAACTTTCATCTGGTGACTACAGCTACATTAAACATGCACATTTGAATAATACAGAGCCCTAGAAACTGCATCCTTTCATATGTGAAAATATTGTGTCTAACCCCACAAATTAAAAGCATTTTGATTGAGTTTCAAGTTATTCCTGTTGTCTGCATGGGTCTTTTTTTAATGTACTTTTATTTGACTCTAAGCATATTCAGTCCAAATCTCAATTACTATTAGAATTTATTGTCTGTCATGAAAGACTGCAAAAAGCAAAGAAACTGCTTTTGAAGGACTTAATTGCTTATCTGCACTCCTGCATCATGTGCCTCATCAACCTGGTCCACTGCCTCTTCTCTATTCAAGTCCAAGCAGCTTCATTTGCAGATACAGATAGTGGGTGCCCCTGAACTCCAGCTCTCTTCAGGAGATTGCAGTTTCCCCATGAATGGAATCATAGAATCGTTTCAGTTGGAGAATACCTCAAAGGTCATCAAATCCAACTGTCAACCTAACATGACTGTGGCCATTAAATCAAGTCCTGAAGTGCCATGTTTACACATTGCTTGAACACCTCCAGGGATGGTAACTCCACCCCTGTGGGCAGCCTGTTCTGATGCCTGACCACTCTTGCAGGAAAGAAATTTTTCCTTCTCTCCAATCTAAACCTCTCAATTTCAGGCCATTTCCTCTTGTCCTATCATCTGTTTCTAGGGACAAAAGACCAACCCCCACCTCTCCAGCATCCTTTTAGGGAGTTGTAGGGATTAGTCTTGAACTGACACAGAAGAGAAGCAAATACAGCAGGGAAAGAATAATGGAGAGCACAGAGCTCTGTGCTGCAGTTGCCCAGCAGACATAACCTTACTGATGGCCAGGATGGATCAGGTCTCTGCTTAGAGGCTTTGCCAATGTAATTATAGAAGGCTTTAGTCTGGAAAGGACTTTTAAAGGTCATCTAGCCCAAAATTTTCTCCAGGCTAAACACCCCCAGTTTCCTCAGCTGCTGCTCTCAGAAGACTTGTGCTATAGATCCTTCAGCAGCTTCTCTGCCGCCCTTCGGGCATGCTCCAGCACCAAAATGTCCTTCTTGAAGTGAGGAGCACTTTAAACCCATCCCACCTCTGGAGGCATAAAAAGGACACTTGGCTAGGTTAACCACTTCCCCTAGAGGCTCAGGCCAGGTATATTTTCCAGATGTTCGGCCAAAGTTCTGCTCAAACTGAGGCGTGAAGAGATTATTGCTGACATACATTGACCAGAGCACTGTATTTTGGCACCAGCCTGTTGTAGGCAAGCAGGAACTCAACTTTTCTTGATGTCATGTCTCATGAACTGGAATTGGAGTCACAGAAGGAGTTTTCTTCCCTCATGACCACCATGTACTCAAATGCCACTCACAAACAGCACCTCTTTGTGCCATAGTTTGTGCAGCTGTTTGGCCAAAAGTCTGTAAAATGTACCTGGCCTGACCCTCTAGGGGAAGTGGTTAACTAAGCCAAGTGTCCTTTTCATGCCTCTAGAGGTGGTATGGGTTTAAATAGCCACTCACTAGGACATTCTGATGCTGGAGCACATCCAAAGAAAGGCAACAAAGCTGGTGGAGGGTCTAGAGCATAAGTCTTGTGATGAACAGCTGAAGAAGCTGGGGTTGTTCAGCCTAGAGAAAAGGTGGCTGAGGGGAGACCTTCTGATTTTCTGCAACTCCCTGAAAGGAGGTAGGAGGCAGGTGGTAACTGGTCTCTTCTCCCAGGGGACAAGTAATAGGACAAGAGGAAATGGCCTCAAATTTCACCAGAAGAGGCTTAAGTTGGGCATTAGGTAAAATTCCATTTCTAAAAGGGTTGACAAACCCTGGAACAGGCTGTTTGGGGAGGTGGAGGAGTCACCATCCCTGGAGGAACTTAAAAGCTGTATAGATGTGCTGACCTAGGCCTCAGGCCATGGTTTAGTGGTGACCTGGCAGTGCTGGGTTGATGGACTGGATGACCTTGCAGGTCTCATCCAACCAAAACAACTCTATGATTTTATGAAAGAGAAGGACTACTGTGTGCTCTGCATAATTGTAAGACAAGACTAAGGCAGTTTGGGTTCAAACATCCCCTGTATGGCTTCTGACTGGAAGAGGTTACTCATGATCTGTTTTCCTTTTGTCCTTTTCATTAAGGAAGATTCTTTTATGAGAAACAGGCCCTTGATCTTTGTTGACTTAACAGTCCTGATGCACATTCCTCACCTGAAGCCTTATTGGTGTTTTATGACTTCAGGTGGGCAATAAGCAGTAAAAACCCAGACTGATCCCTAGAGAACAAAATATCCTGGGTTTAGACAAAAGCCCTTGGTAGGAGAGAGGAAACAAGATGACTAGAATTGTTTTCAGATTGAAAACCGGCACGGTCTTGAGACATGTTCCTGGGAGCTTTAATCAGAATCCTTGCTATATAATCAGCATTCATGCTCATGGCATTGTTTGGGTCTTGCTTAAAGTCACACGACATTTAGATTTCACCTCCCAGTTAGCAAGCTTTATGCTTTTCCCTTACAATACCTCTTTGAGGAGTCTCAGCTGGGTCTCATGGTCTGCCACAGTTTAATAACTTCTGGAGAAGTAACATTTTCCACATGACTGGGCTTTCGTGAGAAGGTTCGTGTAGCAGATCTCTGGTGGTGACCACCTCAAAAATGTGAGACAACAGTGCTGTGCAGTTGCTTTTCTGTCATGTGGCTTTAAACACCCAGATTTGAGCAGTCTGAGAGGTTGTTTTCTTGGAATCTTTTTCTTCTGGCCTGACACAGGAACGTTAGAGCTGGCTCTGGCCTGAAATGTCTACGTTTTGGTATGAAACTATATTGGGCAAAGGAAATGGGGTCCAGCCAATGCAACACTCCTCGCATGAGTCTAGCCAGTTTAAAAACAAAAACTTTTTTGGCTTTCCTTTCGTGTCTGGGCTTTGGTCTGGAGCTGTACGTTCAAGATGTTAATGTACTTGACTGCATAAGGAATGAATAACACTGGGAGCAGAAAGGCGTGGTGGTGCCTTTTGTCTTGATTGCAAGTTTTCTTCTGTGAAATAGATGCTAATATCCTCGACACACATGTGGGAAAAATAATCTGCAGACCAAAGAGGTGTGGTTAGAGCAGGGTTTGATAAAGAACCAACCATGAATATTTTTCTAAACCTTAGAAAGGAAGAAAAAAACAGAGAGACACAACAAAACTCCAAATGTCTGCAGTTTGCATGTGTTCCCAAGCCTGCCAAAGGTCTGCTCTAAAAGTCTGGAGTGTGCTAGGAGATTAATTCAGTGTCAGTGCTATAAATACAGTCAGGCTTAGTGGCTAATGTGAGAACTTTCTCCTCTGCAGTTAATAAATCTATCAGTGAAGTGACTTATGTGACAGAGTCAGTATCTTGTCATTGTGAAAACAAAACAAACAGAAAGGCTGCAAACAAAAGGCACACACACAAATAAAAACACTCAAAACCGAACTAAAACAACACAACCAAACAAACAAAATAACACCCAAACAAGCCAAACAGTAACCAAAACCAAGCAAAACAGAAAAATTGAAGTCATTGGCAGAATTTATGCTTGAATCCACTTCTATAGCAGAGCTAACAGATCTACAAGCCAACTGAAAGGAGGTTGGAGTGAGGAGGAGGTTGGTCTCTTCTCCCTAGAAACAAGTGACAGGACAAGAGGAAATAGCCTCAAGTTGCACCAGAGGAGGTTTAGGTTGGACATTACAAGAAACCTTTTCCTTGAAAGGGTTTTTAAAACACTGGAACTGAATTCTCAGGGAGGTGGTTGAATCCCCATCCCTTGAAGAGTTTAAAAGATGCAGAGATGTGGTGCTGAGGGATGTGGTGTAGCACCAGCTACAGCTGGAGTCCTCTGTCATGTTATGGGCTCCCCAGTTCAGGAGAGACAGGAAACTACTGGAGGCTGGGAAGCTGGTGAGGGGCCTGGAGCATCTCTCTAAGGAGGAAAGGCTGAGAGATGTGAAGCTGTTGAGCCTGGAGAAGGGTGGCCTGAGAGGAGATCTTCTTAGTGTTCAGCAAGAGGTGAAAGGGTGGGGGGGGAAGTGGGGCAAGAGGTTGGGGTCAGACCCTTATAAGTGGTGCCCAGTAACAGGACATAGAACAACAGACACAAACTGTTTCACCTAAATATAAGGAGAATTTTCTTTGCTTGGAGTGTGGTGGAGCGCTGGAGCAGGCTGCTCAGAGAGGTTGTGGAGTCTTATTCTCTGGAGACATTCCAAACCTGCCCAGACACAATCCTGGACAACCTGCTGTGGGTGCCCCTGCTTTAGTAGGAGGTTGGACTGGACGATGCCCGAAAGTCCCTTCCAGCCCTCACCGTGCTGGGATTCTATGACAGCTAGAGCACAAAACTGAGTTTTGCTGAATTTCAGAGTGGACTTGAATTTCCTCTGCTGCTGCCCAGAGGGTGTTTTCCTCACTTCGCCTGCTTCAGTGTCTGGGTGTGCTAAATTGGTAAATAAGGTGTAGACCAATGTAAAAATACAAAATACCACCTTTTTTTACCTTGTACTTGATGAAGTGGAAGAAAATGAACTTGACTCAGTCTGGAATGTTGAAGTACAAGGGTCAAACACAGGAAGCAAATCATGGACAACCAAACATTTCATGCTTGTGACCAATGTTTTTTTCCAGGCTGAGTGATCTGCAGGCTGGCACAGTCTAACAGGATGAGTCCACAGTTGGGTTTCCATTATCTGGCTACTGAAAAAATAATGTAGAAACCCAGATAGAATAGAAGTAGTGGGAGGTATCAGGAAGCTTAGTGCAGATGTCTTTGATCATTGTTCCACTGGCTTGTACTCCTCCTTGGAAAGGAAAACAGCCAAGAGCTGCCTGGCCACCAGCAGCTTCATCTTTCTTCTACTAAAACCTTTATTCTTTAAGCCTGATGCATTCCTAACAGGGATACTTCAGCCACAGCTCTCTTCTGGCTATGTCCAAAGTAACTAATTCAATAGGTGATCAAAGTGCCCTCCCATAGATGTGTTCAGCTATTCAGGGAACTGCACTGTAAAACAAATCCCAGATACACAGTAAGAATCCTCTGAATAAAAAAATTCAAGGCAGGTTATCTTCTGCCATTCAGTGAGACCTAGACAGGCTGCAGAGTTGGGTGAAGGGGAACCTCGTGAAATTCCAGAAGAGCAAATGTAGGGTCCTGCACTTGAGGAGGAATAACCTCAGCACAGGTGAGGTGTTAACTTGCTGGCAAGCAGCTCTGTGGAGAAGGACAACTACGTGCCAGCAGTGTGCCCTTATGGTCAAGGAGACTAATGGTCTTCTAGAGTACGTGAAGTATTCTTGTATAGCCTGTATGGCCAGCAGGTCAAGGGAGGTTCTCCTTCCCTCTCCTCTGTCCTAGTCAGGCCATATGTGGAATTTTGGATCTGATTCTGGTCTCCTCAGTTCAAGAGAAACAGAGAGGTATTGGAGAGAGCCCAGTGGAGGCTACAAAGATGCTGGGGGGCCTGGAGCATCTCTGTGAGGAGGAAAGGCTGAGAGGCTTGAGGCTGTTTAGCCTGGAAAAGAGCAGCCTAAGAGAAGGTCTTCTCAGTGCTGATCAATATCTAAAAAGCAGGAGTCAAGAGGATGGGGCCAGACTCTTGTCAGTGTTGCCCAGTGACAGGAAAGGAACAACAGGCACAAACTGGAACCCAGCAGGTTCCATCTGAACTTTGCTGTGAGAGTGTTGGAACCCTGGAGCAGGCTGGTCAGAGAGGCTGTAGAGTCTCCTTCTCTGGAGAGATTCCAAACCCACCTGGACATTGTGATCCTGGGCAACCTGCTGTGGGTGACCCTGCTTTAACAGGGTGGGTGCCCTAGATGATCTCCAGAAGTCTCTTCCATCCTCTACCTTGCTGGGATTCTGTGAATTGAATTTGAAATAATCTCACTATGATAACCTTTTTATTCTGCGCTCCTACTGCAATTTGCTACATAAGACTGTACTCACAACAGCAATTATGGGAGTGCAGAGGAACAAGCTTATGGGCATGTAATTTAGAGGTATCGATCAGATGTCAAATCCCATAGAGTCATAGAATTGTTTCAGTTGGAAGAGCCCTCTAAGATCATCAAGTCTAACCTTCAACCTAACACCACCATAGCCACTAAACTACATCCCAAAGTGTCATGTATATGTTTTTTCTTGGACACCTCCAGGCATGGTGACTCCACCACCTCCCTGGGCAGCCTGTTCCAATGCCTGACCACTTTCAGTAAAAAATTTTTTCCTAATACCCAATCTAAACCTCCCCTGCACAGTTTCAGCCCATTTCTTCTCATTCATTCACCTGACACTAGGGAGAAGAGATCAACTCCCACCTCACTCCAGCCTCCTTTCAGGGAGTTGCAGAGAGCAATACAACAGCATAACCATACTTTGAATTTCTTTTCAGCCTTTTTTTTGTTCGTTTGTTTCAGTTCTTGGAGTTAGTTGGAGGTGTTAAGAAAGAAAATGTCTCTAGTCTACTGTATAAAAAAAAGCCCAGAACTTTCCATCTGAACTCCAATTTGGTTTATTTCTTACAGAAGAGGAAGCGCCGAGAGAAGGACGAGGATGAAGTCAGTCTCTGCAGCCTTGACATTAAGGTAACCAAAACACTCTGCTCTACAACATTGTGCAATCCTCTTCACTCTAGTGGCTTCTGCAGAGGAAGGCTCTGCTTGCTGTGTTTGCATTTCACCGTCTTCAGTTTAGAGACACATACAGCTGTGTTTGCTCTCACATACACCTCTGGGGTGGGCTGAGTCCTGCTGGTGATATCCATAACAGTTTAAGATCTCCTGGTTTAATCATTTAAATTCTAAACTTGCCACAGTTGTAATGTTGTGTGAAACAAATGTGTGTAACACACCCCCCCCCACCCCCCACTAAGCATTTTCATGTGCCAAGGAAGCAGAGCTGTGCAAAGCTCCTTCAAATGTTGCTTTTGTTTGACTTTAGTTACTGCACTTGCATTGTATTGCAAACAAGCTGGACTGGCTGGGTGGCAAATTGTTTTTAAAGCTGTGGATTAACCTGACATGCCAGAAGTGTGCTCAGGTGGTCAAGAAGGCTAACAGTATTCTGGCTTGGATCAGCAATAGCATGCCAAGCAGGACCAGGAAAGTGATTGTTCCCCTATACTTGGCATTGGTGAGGCCACACCTTGAGTACTTGGTTCAGTTTTGGGCCCTTCTGGAGCAGGTCCGGATACGGGCAAGGAAGTTGGTGAAGGAACTAGAGAACAGCACTTGTGAGGAGCAGCTGGGGTTATTTAGCCTGGNCTGACCACTTTCAGTAAAAAATTTTTTCCTAATACCCAATCTAAACCTCCCCTGCACAGTTTCAGCCCATTTCTTCTCATTCATTCACCTGACACTAGGGAGAAGAGATCAACTCCCACCTCACTCCAGCCTCCTTTCAGGGAGTTGCAGAGAGCAATACAACAGCATAACCATACTTTGAATTTCTTTTCAGCCTTTTTTTTGTTCGTTTGTTTCAGTTCTTGGAGTTAGTTGGAGGTGTTAAGAAAGAAAATGTCTCTAGTCTACTGTATAAAAAAAAGCCCAGAACTTTCCATCTGAACTCCAATTTGGTTTATTTCTTACAGAAGAGGAAGCGCCGAGAGAAGGACGAGGATGAAGTCAGTCTCTGCAGCCTTGACATTAAGGTAACCAAAACACTCTGCTCTACAACATTGTGCAATCCTCTTCACTCTAGTGGCTTCTGCAGAGGAAGGCTCTGCTTGCTGTGTTTGCATTTCACCGTCTTCAGTTTAGAGACACATACAGCTGTGTTTGCTCTCACATACACCTCTGGGGTGGGCTGAGTCCTGCTGGTGATATCCATAACAGTTTAAGATCTCCTGGTTTAATCATTTAAATTCTAAACTTGCCACAGTTGTAATGTTGTGTGAAACAAATGTGTGTAACACACCCCCCCCCACCCCCCACTAAGCATTTTCATGTGCCAAGGAAGCAGAGCTGTGCAAAGCTCCTTCAAATGTTGCTTTTGTTTGACTTTAGTTACTGCACTTGCATTGTATTGCAAACAAGCTGGACTGGCTGGGTGGCAAATTGTTTTTAAAGCTGTGGATTAACCTGACATGCCAGAAGTGTGCTCAGGTGGTCAAGAAGGCTAACAGTATTCTGGCTTGGATCAGCAATAGCATGCCAAGCAGGACCAGGAAAGTGATTGTTCCCCTATACTTGGCATTGGTGAGGCCACACCTTGAGTACTTGGTTCAGTTTTGGGCCCTTCTGGAGCAGGTCCGGATACGGGCAAGGAAGTTGGTGAAGGAACTAGAGAACAGCACTTGTGAGGAGCAGCTGGGGTTATTTAGCCTGGAGCAAAGGAAGCTGAGGTGAGACCTTCTGGCTTCCTGCAATTCCCCCAAAGGAGTTTGGAGCCAGGTGGGCATCAGTCTCTTCTCCCAAGTAACAAGTCACAGGACAAGAGGAAATGGTCTCAGTTTTCACCAGGGCAGGTTTAGGTTGGACAATGAAAGAAACTTTTCATTTGAAAGGATTGTCAAACCCTGGAACAGGCTCCCCAGTGAGGGAGGTGGTTGAATCTCTATCCCTGGAGGTGCTTAAAAAACAAAGAGATGTGCTGGTGAGGGACATGGTTTAGCACGAGCCTTGATAGAGATAGAAAACGATTGGCTTCTATGACCTCGAATGTGTTTTCCAACCAAAGCAATTAGATGGCTTGCAGAGGGTGAGGAGGTGCAGAGCTGCATCTTTCCCCAGTGACTCTCCAAACTTGTCTGAAACTGCTTTTCACTGTCCTGAAGATCTCACTGTCAGACACCTCTGTGAAGAGGGGAAGGAAGCGAAACAGGGTTTTCCCTAGGAAGGCAGCTATGGAGTTGAGCGGTAACTAAGTAGCTTTTAGGGTTTATTAGGCTGAGATTAAAAGTAATTTGTTAGTGGGGAATTTCCTGTTTGACCTAATGGCCGGGGCATCCTCTGGTGTTGTCACTGCATTTCTGCATTATTTATTAGCCTCCCTTAGCCTGACTACTGGATGCTTTCAGTAACCATCACGTCCTGTCCATCAGGCAAACTGAGCTTTGAGCTCTCTAGGCTAGATCTCCTGTCCTAGATAAGACCACCCCAGTAATTTCCCAGCAGGGGAGGGAAAAGAGCAAAGAAAGATTATCTGCAGAGGGCTGTGACACAGCAGTGCTGATGCCTCTGAGCTGACTGTGTTTTGGGCTTGTTTTGTTTCTGAGCTCTTTTCTTTTTTTCTGATGCAGATGGCAGTGTTATGGCTCAGAAATCTGCCCTCAGGGAAGAGGATTTTCTTTTTCTTTTCTTTGTTATCTTTTTAATTGAACTACCTTTTCATGTGTTGGACAAACTTGCCTGAGTTAGGGTTTCTCTCACAAAGCAAATCCCTTCAAGGTGAAACTAAAATATCAACAGTAATTTGGGTACTAGCCTTTTAAGAGTTTTAACAGAAATCTTCCAAGGAGAAAGGGAAATCCCAAGGCTGATACAGTCAAAGTTCAGGCTGCAGCTTTTCTTTAACCTTTTTTAACTGTTAAGACTTTTTAACTTGTTCTTTTGAAAAGGGGTCAGGCTCTCCTGGACATTTGAGTCCAACAAGAACACACACCACCAGTATTCTTGTTAAAAAAAACATTAACAATACTGATCGGATTGTCGTTTTTAAGCTTTTTTTGTACCATCTCTCAGGGTAATTGAAAGTTTTAAAAGCTCCCCAGTCAACTATCTGTAGTCAGATTTTCAAAGCACATCACCAGAACTTCTGAGTCTCGTTGAGCACTTTGTGATTATTCTTTTCTGTGTCTAAATTTGATGAGGGTGAACCAATAGCCTAAAATTTGGCTCCATCAGGCACAGATCTATCTTTTTCCTTGATGAAATAAGAGCAGATCAAGCTAATTTCAGAACATTACTGTCAAACCATGCATTGTTTATCCCCATTTTACAGATGGGAACTGATTTTTGACAGCTTCTCTCTATGAAGTGTCTAACTCCACAGCATCACTGTTCTTCAGCTCCACTCTCTCCTCCAGCAAACAGAGCTCAGCTGACAGGCTGTTGTTTTGTCACTATACTTGTGATAACAGAGGAGTTTTGCCAGCATATTGCACTTACACTCCTACTAGACATAGTTTTTGCTGACAAAACTGCTGCAGAGATGGTGATCCCACCAAGGGCTTCTTTAGAGCAGGGAGCTGCACCCTAGTATCCCAGACTTGGCAGCCGACCCAGTGTTTAAAATAAAGGTAGAGGGGAAGGGATTCTTTAATTGCTGTGTGTACCTGTCTCTGAAAAGGTCGAGCAGCCCTTTAATGATGTTTAAACTCTACATGTTTTAAGATCATGGTTCCGCATACCAGGAAGATGGGATGCAAACTGGCTACGAAGATCAGGCCAGCCCAGACCTAGGGCTATTCTTGTTTATTTGGGCTCATTAACCTCCTCCTTGCCACCCAGAGGCCTACTCAAAACCAAACCAGGTTTCCTAAGCTTCTAGTTTGACTTACAGCCTAAAAACTTCCAAATGTTACCAAAATATAAGTAGGAGGTTACAACCTGTCAAGGGTTAGGGCTGGAACAGGCACTAAAATCAGTGACAGAGGCTCTCTGTGAACGCCTCTGCCTTCCCAAAAGGAAAGAGACTTAAGGGTTGGGAAAGAAACTAAACCAATTTAGTGAAAACAATAATAATAAAAAGAAATATATTCAAATATATACAAAACTAATATCAACCTCAACCCATGATGGCAACAATATCACCATCACCACTGATGCTGAGGGCATCCACTAGGGAAGTACCAGACTGAACTCAATGACAGATGGGAACCAAATTCAGGAGCTGCACTTTGGGACTGGATTCAGGAACACACAGACTGGGATCAAAAGCAGAAGGATCAGTCCTCAGACACCAACCACTGAAAAAGAGACTTTACTCTGGTGATGCTTCAGGTTTATACTGAAGATGACATCCATGGGATGGGATCCCTTGTTGGTCAGTTTAGCGTCACCTGTCCTGTCCGCTACTCTTACTCATCACTTACTGCACCCCATTATGGGACACAAAATGTAGTAGTGCCCTTGCTGTGCATAGAGGCAAGTCTAAGCAAGTCTGCAGCCCAGCCCTGGGCAGTGACTGCCCATCAGCACTGTCACTGCTAGAAGCAGTCGGTGCAAACCTGCCCTGAACTTCAGCAAGTGCAGTTCCTGAGAGGAGCCTGAACCACTGAGTCAAAATCACTGGTCAGAGTCAAATCACTGACCAGAGTTTGTTCTGCTTTAGCTCAAACCAGAACACAACCTGAGACCACAGTTACAGCATCCACTTCCTTCAGTACTGAGCCAGCCCTTCCCTTGTGCCAAAACATCCTCTTTTGGGGAGGAAAAGGATACTTTTTTTCCCCAGACTGTGTCTGAAGCTGTGGCTGTTGATAATTGTCTGGGTAGAAGCGAAAGGAGAGTGAATTGCAGTGCAGGGTTAGAAGCAAGAAATGGAGGGCAGGAATTTATGCAGCAGATCTTTAGGTTTTAAAAGCGAGTGTTATTTTTGCACTTCAGGTAGGCTGCTGACTGATTTTTCATGAAGTGATGACATCTAAGCTGGTTCCACAGTTACATAAGGTGTTGGATGATTCATGGGAGGAAGTAGGACTATGAGTGTTTTGAAGGTGTGCATATCTTGATGTTTGTTAGCAACTAGATAAATACTTTCCAGTATATGGCAGGGAACAGACAGATGTGCCGGTGGATTTCACCGGAGGCAAAGTGAAGC
The DNA here is from genome assembly GCA_013399055.1 of Ramphastos sulfuratus. Classification (NCBI taxonomy): domain Eukaryota; kingdom Metazoa; phylum Chordata; class Aves; order Piciformes; family Ramphastidae; genus Ramphastos; species Ramphastos sulfuratus. The sequence continues at coordinate 1,820 of WBNM01009991.1, read as the reverse complement.
CACGCTGAGTAATGTGTAAGAATCACGTCTGGTCTGGATGTTTTCTGTTAGTTATGGGATGTCTTTGTAAGGCTTCAGAAAGAGGGATTTCAGAAAGGAAGTGAAGTCATAGTGAGGACCCTTTTTACGAACTCCATCCAGTGTCCTCAAAGCCTTACTCACCTTTTTGGATCAATTCTATGACTGTTACTCAGTCCAAACAAGCCCTAGAGTTGTACTAGTTATGGTAGCAAAGATGACAAAGCTGACAGTGACAATCTCTCCAGAGAAAGTAGATAAATACTGCATTTTTAGAGGAGGGGGAAAGAGAATCATTGTGTTCCTGCATTCTTGCTAATCCAGTGTCTTTCCATGTTCAGAGTCCTCACAAACAGCGTAGTTTCAGGAAAAGATAACACAGAGTAAAGATTATAGAATCATAGAATGGTTTCATTTGGAAGGGAACTCCAGAGGTCATCTAGTACTGCCCTCCTCTAGTGAGCAGGGACATGCTCCACTAGATCAGGTTGCTCAAAGCCTTGTCAAGCCTGACCTTAAATATCTCCAGGAATGGGGCATCAACTGCCTTCCTGGACAACCTGTTCCAGTGTTCCACCACCCTCATGGTAAAGAACTTGTTCCTAACATCCAATCTAAATCTCCTCTTCTCTAAAGATCATCACTAAACAATACAAGAAACTTCAGTGCTAACTTCTTCCTTTGGATATCACAGAATTTCAGCACAGAGTGGGGAATTGGAAGGAACTTCTGTAGATCATCCAGTCCAAGCCCTCTGCTAAAGCAGTCACCCACAGCAGGTTGCCTAGGATCACAATGTCCAAGCGGGTTTGAAATCTCTTCAGAGAAGGAGACTTCACAACCTCTCTAGGCAGCCTGCTCCAGGACTCCAGCACCCTCACAGGAAAGAAGTTTAAATGGAACCTCTTAGGTTCCAATTGTGCCTGTTACCTCTTGTCCCATCACTAGGCACCACTGAAAAAAAGTCTTGCTCCCTCTCTTTAGATATTGATCGTAACTGAGAAGATTATCTCTCTGGGCTGCTCTTCTCCAGGCTCAACAGTCCCAGGTCTCTCAGCCTTTCATCCACAGAGAGATGCTCCAGTCCTCAATATACATACCCACAAGCTTTAAAAGAAACAACAAAAACAGTGCTTCCCTTCTCCCTTCCCCCTCCTATAGAGGACTTTTACGAGGATTTTATTGGTGTGTCTGATTCATGCAAGAACGTGCCTGTGCATACATTACAAAGCTGCGTTTGGAAACAGACTTTGATCACAACGAACATCTCTGGCATTGGCTACACCACACTGCTCTGAAAAACAACATTTGGCACGTGAGCAGCTTGGGAGCTGAAGTCAACTGTAGCTTCTCGCTCCATTACTCTGTCGCTGGAGTAGACATTGTGTTTAATAACATCATGGGACTCAGCGGTCCGTGTTTGCCGCTGTTGCATTCATATTCATAAGATGGAAATTGCTTTTCTGGCCCGAGCACCACCAGTCATCGAGTCAGAGAATGACTTAGGTTGGAAGGAACCTTTCAAGGCTGTCTAGTCCAACCTCCCCTGCAGTCAGCAGGGACATCTGTAACTAGAACAGGTTGCTCAGACACCCAAGCAACCTGGAATGGATCCAGGATTGGGACAACTACCACCTGTCTGGGCAACCTGGGACAGGGCCTTACCACCCTCAGTGTAAAAGGTTTCCTTTTCTCAAGTCTAAATCTCCCTGTTTGAGTTCAAAACCATCACCCTTGTTCTGTCACAACAGGCCCTGACAAAAAGTCTGTTCTCAGCCCCTTTAATTCCTGAAAGGCCACCA
>WBNM01009989.1:1536-28132 GCA_013399055.1 Ramphastos sulfuratus | reverse complement strand
GGCACCAGTGACTGCTGTGCCCAGGAAGCTCTCCAGCACGCCCTGGGGAGACAGGGGACAGAAGTCACTTCTGCTGCATCTCCTTTTCCTCCAGCACTGGGGCAATAAGGAGGAGATGTGAGCAGTCATGTGCTGAAAGCTGCTATGGCCAGGACCATCTCCTGCAGCTGCTGCTGAGTTGCCTGAGTGGTGTGGGACAAACAGCTGGGATCACAGAGATGTGGAGGTTGGAAGGGACCTTTGAGGTCAAGCCCAACCACTCACCCAGAGCTCACAAGCCCAGCACTGCTGCTAAGCCACTGCCACTGACCTGCATCCCTCAGCACCACATCCATGCCTCTGAAACCCCTCCAGGGATGGGGACTCCAGCACCTCCCTGGGCAGCCTGTGCCATGGCCTGAGGACCCTTGCTGGGAAGAAATTGTTCCTAATGTCCAACCTGAACCCCCATTGGTGCAACTTGAGGCCATTTCCTCTTGTTGCATGTGAGAAGAGACCAACCTCCATCTGGCTCCAACTTCCTTTGAGAGAGTTGTAGAAAATGATGAGGTCTCCTCACATAGAATGGTTTGGGTTGGAAGGGACCTCCAAAGGTCATCTTGGCCAACCTCCCTGCAGGCAGCAGGGACACCTCCAACTACAGCAGGCTGCCCAGGGCTGTGTTGAGTCTGATCTTGAGTCTGGATCTTGAGGCTCCAGGGATGGAGCCTCAACCACATCCCAGGGCAGCCTGTTACACAATTTGCCCACCCTCATTGTGCAGAGCTTCCCCCGATGTCCAAGCTAAACCTCCCCTGCTCCAGTTTCAAACCATTGCCCTTCATCTTATCCCCACAGGCCTTTCTGAGCAGCCTCTCCCCAGCCTCCCTTCAGATACTGAAACACAGCTCTGATGTCTCCCTGGAGCCCTCTCTTCTCCAAGCTGAACAACCCCAACTCTCTCAGCCTGTGCTTGTAGCAGATGTGCTCCACCCTCTCATCATCTTCATGACCTGCTCTGGACCATCAGGTCTAAGTCCTTCCTGTGCTGGGAGTCCCCAGGCTGGACACAGCAGTGCAGGTGAGGTCTCCCCAGAGCAGAGGGGCAGGATCTCCTCTCCCCACCTGCTGGCCACACTGCTTTTGGTACTCTGGGGGCTACCACATCGTGGTGGTTCACAGTTCCCAGTTCTTGTGACTGCTGCTGGGTCAGGCACTAAAACTCCCCCATCCCAGCCTGCCTGCCTTGCCCTGGCCAGTGTCTCTTTAAAAGCTGGCTTCAGAGGATTGAGTTTCTGAGAAGAGTCACTATTCTTAGCAGCAGACACGTGGAAGCGTGCAGGGGAAAGAGGTTCCAGATGTGCTGGCCACCAGGGCCCTCACCATGAGTAATGCAGGAGGAGCAGAGAGGATCAGCTCTGTGAACATCACTCCTTGTCCCAAGAGCAGTTGTCTCAGCCTCACAAGTCCCTCCAAGCCACCCTTTCTTTACCAAAGAGTGATCAGGCACTGGAACAGGCTGCCCAGAGCAAGGTGAGGGAGTCACCAGCCCTGCAGGGGGTTCAAAAAACCAGCCCAGCCCTCATCTGGCTGCAGAGCTGAGAGGCTTTGCTGTGCTCCTCTGTGATGCATGCTGGTGGCTTTCAGGCATTGGAATGGGCTGCCCAGGGAGGTGGTGGAGTCACCAACCCTGGGTGTGTTTCAAAGTCATTTGGGGCTATGGTTTAGGGTACACCTTGAGAGTAGGGATATAGGTTGGGCTTGGTGATCCTGAGGGCCTGTGCCAACCAGAATGTTTCTGTGATCCTGGAGGCTTTGCCACTCCTTCCTTACATTTCCCAATACTACTTCTTGCTGTTGTACATCACAGAATTGTTCTGGTTGGAAAAGCCCTCCAAGATCATCCACTTCAACCATCAACCCCCCCATCACCACCCTGGCCACTAAACCACGTCCCCAAGTGCCATGGCCACACATTTCCTGAACACCTCCAGGGATGGTGACTCATGGCTGCTGAGTTTTGAAAGAGGCAAACTGTGTTTGTACAGAGGAGGAGGAATTTGGCACTCCACCAGCTACAGAATCTTCCTCCAGGCTAAGATTTCTCGTAGGGAAGTGCAGAGCTCTGCAGAGCTGCCCCCTTTGCTACGTTGGCTTTAACTAAACCTGTGCAAATTAATTGCTCAGCCACTGTCACTACAACCTTAACTACTGCTAAGAGACTCAAGAGTGGCTGCACTGCTCTCTGCAACTCCCTGAAAGAAGGCTGGAGCCAGGTGGGGTTGGTCTCTTCTCCCTAGTGTCAGGGGACAGAAGGAGAGGAAATGACCTGAAATTGTGCCAAGGGGAGGGTTAGGTTGGAAATGAGGAAAAAATTCTTTGCTGCAAAAGTGGTCAGGGATTGGCACAGGCTGCCCAGGGAGGTGGTGGAGTCCCCATCCCTGGAGGTGGTTCAAGAAACTTGTGGCCATGGCACTCGGGGACTGTGCCCAGTTCTTGTGCCCCAAACACAAGAAGGACATGGAACTGTTGGAGCAGGTCCAGAGGAGGCCACAAAGATGATCAGAGGGCTGGGGAATCTCCCCTATGGTGACAGGCTGAGAGAGTTGGGGTTGTTCAGCCTGGAGAATCACAGCAACACTCAGGTTGGCAAAGCCCCTCAGGATCACCAAGTCCAACCTAGAACCCTACTCTACAAGATTAACCTTACACCATAGCCCCAAACACAACATCCAAACCACCCTTAAACACAGCCAGGGCTGGTGTCTCAACCACCTCCCTGGGCAGCTCAGAAGAGAAGGCTCTGAGGAGACTTCCAGTAGAGAAGGCTTCCAGTGTCTGAAAGGGGCTACCAGAAAGCTGAGGAAAGACCTTTTTACAAGAGCTTGCAGTGACAGGAGGAGGGGCAATGGCTTTGAGCTGGAAGAGAGGAGATTGAGACTGGAGTTGAGGAAGAACTTCTTGGTGGTGAGGGTGGGGAGACACTGGCACAGGTTGCCCAGGGAGGCTGTGGATGTCTCATCCCTGGAGACATTCAAGGTCAGGCTTGATGGGGCTCTGAGCAATCTGGTCTTGTTGAGGACATCCCTGCAGGGGATTTGGACAGCACTGCAGGGGGTTTGGAACCAGCTGACCTTTGGAGGTGCCTCCTGACCCAGTGCATTCTCTGAAAGTCTTTTCCAACCACCACAATTCTATGAGTCCACCAACTGCCCCCAGAACTCCATCGGTGCTCCAACAGCCCCCCAACTGCAGACAGCAGGAGGCAAAGGCCAGATCTGCTGCTTCAGAAGGCTCTTGCTGACCTGCATGTTTTCTGTGGCATCACCAAGCAGCCCTCCAAAGGTGATGGCGTTGGTGACCGTGGCCAGGTAGATGAACAGGATGGCTGAGAGGGCCTGGATGTTCAGAGCGTCCAGGAAGTCGCTGGCGAAGAAGGGAGCTTTCCTCTTGATGTCTTTGATCAAGCCCCCACAGAACCTGCAGAGACAGCCAAGAGGAGGCTCCTGCTGAGTGCTTTGCACTGCTGGTCACCAGAGTGAGCCATCAGAAGCCTTGCCAAACGTGAAGGAGTGCCTGGAAGCAGTGAGGGCAGCACATCGCAGCATGTGATACCTCCCAGGCTGCCCAGGGAGATGGCTGAGGCCCCATCCTTGGAGGTGTTTAAGGTGAGGCTCAACAAGGCTCTGAGCAACCTGCTCTAGTGGAGGTTGTCCCTGCTGCCTGCAGGGGGGCTGGACTGGATGAGCTTTGGAGGTCCCTTCCAAGCCAAACCATGCTGTGGTTCTGTGAATACTGAGCACACTTCAGCTGTGGGACTCAACCACAGCAGGGATGTCTGCAAAAGGGAAGCTCTCAGCTTTTGGCTACAGCACCTCCAGCAAGCCAGATGGAAACTGTGGCTGGACCTGCCACCCTTATGTCCCTTAGGGTTCATCCAACCAACAGCCAACACCCACCTGCACCATCTGTCATTCTCAGGTGCCTCAGTTTTGTCACTTGCTGAGCCTGGATGTTCAGAATGGTCCCAAGCTGGGCACTAAGAACCCCCAAGGACACATTTTATGGGTCACAGCTCAGCCCAGGCAGACAGCATAGAATCATTAAGGTTGGAAAAGACCTTTAAGCTCATCAAGTCCAACCATAACCAAACCACCAGGACCACTAAACTATATCCTGAAGCTCCACATCTGCAGGCTTCTTGAACACCTCCAGGGATGGGAAGCAGAAGAGGGGAAAAAACCAACAGAGAGAGACAGTGTCCCCTTGCTTGGTGCCCTGAGCAGTGTGTCACTGACCTGCCAGTCCTTTGCAGCTCTTCACAGTCCCCATGGCCACCACCTCCATGCCCTCCATCATGAGGTGTGTCTCCATTCATCTGCAGATTCTCTCCACCAGAATACATGTTTTTCCTGGGCAAGAAAGCAAACCAAACAGAAGCTCACAGCCTGGTGGCTCTGCAGAACACAATCACAGAATCCCAGGATGGCTCAGTCTGGAAGAGACCTCAGAGCTCATCTACTCCAACCCCACTGCCATGGGCAGAGATGCCTCTAAACTAGACTTGGTTGCCCAAAGTCTCAGCCAGCCTGGCCCTAAATCCCTTCAGTGAGGAAGCAGCCACAGCCTGCCTGGGCAGCCTGTTCCACAGTCTCACCACCCTCACACTGAAGAGCTTCTTCCTAAGCTCCAGTCCAACCCTGCTCTCCCTCAGCTTCAAACCACTGCCCTTGTCCTGTCTTTTCACCCCTGTGAGAAGTCCCACAGAATCCATACATGGTTCCTCCAGAGAAGTGTTTCACAACCTCTCCTGAAGCCAGGTGGTAGAAAGGAGCCTCAAAGGCTGACCTGCTGGCAGCCAGAGAGGAATGGAACACATTGGAAAGACCAAGCAGAACCCCAAGAGGCCTGGGTGAGCACTGTGCAAGTCACCACATGCCTACAACATCACTCCAAAGGGTCCAAAGCTGCAGGAACATCCTCCAGCTCTTGAGAAACCCTGACAATATCTCTGGTGCTGTCTAAATGCAGACAGCTGCAGCTGACTGCTCCATGAACCTTGGCCACCCAAAGCACCTGCCCTTCTCATCACCTTTTCAGAGCTGATGACCAGTGTCCTTCCTCCCAGAGCCAGACCTGCCTGTCTGCTGCCTGTACCTTTTATCTGAAGAAGGCAGAGACTTGGGGGGCTCTATCCTGATGGCTGGATCCCATTCTCCAGGGGGGAGCACAATGACTTCATCCAGAAACTCATCGATGCCAGCGATCAGGTCCTGCCGGTCCTTGGCTTTGTAGGCAATGTCATGGAAAACCTGGCAGGAAAAGAGAGACTCCAGGTGGAAGAGGTTTGTGCTTTCTGCAGCCCAGGCTCCACAGGCAGCCACTGCAGGACTTTTGTTCTACACAACCAATTCAATTATTCTCAAGAAGCATCAGGACAGCATGGAGCCAGGTGAAACAGCTCCCTGAACAGCTGGCATCACAGAATGGGAGAGGCTGGAAGAGACCTCTGGAGATCATCCAGTCCAACCCCCTGCCAGGGCAAGATCACCTAGAGAAAGTCACACAGGAACACAGTTTTGGTTCAAAAAAACCTAAGTTTTAAGGACAGGAGGGACAGTTTTGGCCCCTTTAGTCCAACAGAGGAAGTGTCCACTTCGGGTCATTTGTCATTGCTTGGTAGAAGGTGCTACAGGTTTGATAGAGTCTTGATCAGCCTGGACTAAGGGGGACTGTTTACAAGGTCTTGTAAATGACAGGATGAGGAGGAATGGGTTTAAACTGGCAGAGGGGAGATTTAAACTGGATGGTAGGAAGAAGTTCTTGACAGCGAGGGTGGTGAGACACTGGCACAGGTTGCTCAGGGAGGTTGTGGAGCACAGAATCACAGAATGTGATCTTTGAACACATCCAGGTGGGTTTGGAATCTTTCCAGAGATGGAGACTCCAGCACCTCCCTGGACAGCCTACTCCAGGGCTTTAGCACCCTTCCATTACAGAAGCTCCTCCTCACGTTTAGATGGAACTTCTGATGGTCAAGTTTGTGCCTGCTACTCCTTGTCCTGTCACTGGGCACCACTGAACAAAGCCTGGTCTCACCTTCCTGCCACCCACCCTTGAAGTATTATTGATCAGCATGGATGAGATCCCCTCAGGCTGCTCTTCTCCAAACCAAAAAGCCTCACTTCTCCCAGTGTCTCCTCACCAGAGCTGTTCAGTCCCCTCAGCATCTCTGTAGCCTTTGCAGAACTAGGAGGTGACACTAAGACAGCTCAGCTTTGTGGGGAATGCCCATTCCCAGCATGGAAGGACATCATTATTAGCTGGTGAAGTGAAGTTTGGGAGAAGGCAGCTGGCAGAGGAGATGTGATGACACTCACCTCATCTGACATCAGTGTGGCAATGGCTCGGCCGATCTCGTGGTAAGACTTGGCCTTGCCCTTGGGGCCCAGCAGGATGAAGAGGAACCTGAGAAGACAAAGAGGTTGGTCCCATTAAGGATCACCACAAGGATCACATACAGAACATAGAATCATAGAATGGTAAGGTTGGAAGGGACCTCAAGGATCATCCAGTTCCAATCCCCTGCCATAGGCAGGGACACCTCCCACTAGCACAGGTCACTCAAGGCCTCATCCAACCTGGCCTTGAACACCTCCAGGGAGGGAGCAGCCACAACCTCCCTGGGCAACCTGTGCCAGTGTCTCCTCACCTTCAGTGTCAAGAATTTCTTCCTAGTCTCCACTCTCAATCTGGCCTCTCCCAGCTCAAAGCCATTTTCCCCAATCCAGCACTCCAAGCCCTTGTCTAAAGTCCCTCCCCAGCTCTCCTGTATCCCCTTCAGGCACTGGCAGGCTGCTCTAAGGTCTCCCTGCAGCCTTCTCTCAGCCTGTCCCCATAAGTGAGGTGCTGCAGCCCTCTGACTGGACCCAGGAGGGCCAGCACAGCAGTGGGCATGGAGAGGAGATGCTCTTAACCACCCAAGTTGCTCACTGGAAGCCACATGGCTCCTCTAAGCTATCAGCCAGAACTCCATGTGCCTGCTAATGCTCTGCTGGGGCTCAGGTCTCCATGAGGGTTCAGCACTTAGCTGCTCCCACGTGGAGGGAAAGCATGAATCTAAAAAGGAGGTTTAGCAATAAATAATCAACAAATGCTGAAGCCCTGAATTTCCTGCTCTGAGTATCCTACACAGCAGAGACCTGTAAGCCCTTCTGATGGCTTCATGGCTCAACTCTTCAGGTGTAGAAGATGGTCTGACACAAGGTGGTGTGCAGAAGAAGTCCTTTCTACTCAAGGAAACTGAAGTCCTCTCACAAAAAGGCATCAGGTTAGACTCATAGAATCAGCCAGGGTTAGAAGGGACCACAAGGATCAGCCAGTTCCAACCCCCCTGCCACGGGCAGGGACACCTCAGACTAGATCATGCTGTCCAGAGCCACATCCAGCCTGGCCTTAAACACCTCCAGGGATGAGGTTTCCACCACCTCCCTGGGCAACCTGTTCCAGGCTCTCACCACCTTCATGCTGAAGAACTTCTTCCTAATATCCAGTCTGAATCTCCCCATTTCTAGCTTTGTTCCATTCCTCCCCAGTCCTATCACTCCCTGACATGCTAAAAAGTCCCTCCCCAGCTTTCCTGTAGGCCCCCTTAAGATACAGAAAGGCCACAGTACGGTCACCTGGGAGCCTTCTCCTCTCCAGGTTAGTGGGACAGGATCAATAAACACCCAGCAATGAGCCTTGCTGACAGCAACACTTCCCAGCTGACTTCTTCAAGGCTTTCACTTAAGGTTCACGTGGAGGTGACTAAGCCATACACACCCAGGTCATGTCCTCTGTTCCCCTCCTACCTCCTGGAACTTTCCCTGTGTTCCACAAGTTCTTATAAAACCAGGCTGAAGACAAACTGTTCCCCAGCCAACTCTTCTAAAGCTCTCAGGATGCAAATTAAGCCAGGGATATTAATTAAAACCAGGAGGTTCACAGCTTCAGAAGCTGCTGCTCAGCAGTCTCCTGGTTTTCCAGGGGGATGAGGCATGTCCATAACCATCTCCTGCAATCATTCCATCAGCTGGCTGCCTTCCGAGGGCAAACAAAAGGACCTGAACGCTCTTGCACTGATTGAAATGGTGCTGAAAACAAAGGAGTTGCACCTCACACAATGCAAAGTTTCTCCTGACTGCTCAAGGCAACAGCTTCCAGACAGGGCTGCCAGCCCTCACACCCAGGAGATCTGCTCTGGAATTGGGTCTGTAGCTACTCAAGAGCATGAGATTTTGACCTCCAGAGGCCACCCGAAGCATCAACTGGGTTGATGCAAAGGCACCAAGGGCATAGATGGCCACAGAATCATAGAATCACACAATGGTAAGGCTGGAAGGGACCTCAAGGATCATCCAGTTCCAACCCCCTGCCATAGGCAGGGACACCTCCCACTAGCACAGCTCACTCAAGGCCTCATCCAGCCTGGCCTAGAACCCCTCCAGGGAGGGAGCAGCCACAACCTCCCTCGGCAACCTGTGCCAGTGCCTCACCACCCTCACTGCAAACAACTTCCTCCTAACATCCAGTCTAAATCTCCCCTCTGCCAGTTTAAACCCATAAGATGGCCATAGAAGGTCACCTCCCTTCAGCCCTGTGCCCAAGTATGGCTGTTTCACCCTCAAACCAGCCTGACAGAGGTAGGGACAGACCATGCTGTGGTTACTCAATAAACCTGGGTCACCACTGGGAAGTTCCACCTCAATGTGAGGAGAAAATTCTTTGGTGTGAGGGTGCTGGAGCCCTGGAGCAGGCTGCCCCGAGAGGTTGTGGAGTCTCTTCTATGGCGAGATTCCAAACCCACTTGGATGTGTTCCTGTGTGCCCTGCCCTGGGTGTCCCTGCTTTGGCAAAGGGTTGGGCTCAAGAATCTTCAGAGGTCCCTTCCAACTCCTGCATTCTCTGGTTCCATCATGGTCCTGCAGCATCCCACAGCCCTGAAGCACCAACTGATGTTCCTGTAGCAAGCCTGGGTGTTTTTGCACTGCCTGGCTTTTGACAGCTTGATCATTTAACAAAACAAACAGAGAAGCCCTGAAGGAGAGCAGCTGAAGGCTCCAGCTCCAGCCTCTTGTGGAGCCTGTGGGCTGTGAAGTGCACAACCACAAGAGGAACAGGAGATGGCCGAGGCTCAGCGCTGGCTGAGGAGATGCCTGCTCAGGGCTGGTCTGGGCCCTGCTGGGATTTCCCTGATTGAATTTCACAGGATGCAGCCTTTGCAAATGGCTTCTTCATCCCTCATGGGTGCCACCTAATGAGCCTCCCTGCTCTGATTAGGGCCAGTGTTTGGTTGGGAGGACAGCAAATGGACAATATCGTTTCCTGGAGAGAGGGGAAAAAAAGCCCTGCTGGCATGGAAGGACACATCTTGATTAATGCTGTTGAGTAATGAGGTCCTTCAGCAGTCCTAGATAGAGCTTCCTGGCTCCCACCACCACCACCACAAACACTGCCTGGTGTCCCTCTGCTGAAAAGTATGCAGAGATGTCTTAAAAAAACAACCCCAAACAGAGCCACAGGTCCATGGAAGGGACCTTCAAGATCATCCAGTCCTCTGCTGCAGGCAAGGAGACTAACCCAGGTTGCTCAAGGGCTCACCCAACCTGGTCCTGAATACCTCCAGGGAGGGGACATCCACAGCCTCCCTGGACAACCTGTGCCAGTGTCTTCCCCACCCTCACTGTCAAGAATTTCTTCCTCAGCTCCAGTCTCAATCTGCCCTCCTCAAGCTTCAATCCATTCCCTCTCATCCTATCACCACAAGCCCTTGTCAGAAGTCCCTCCTCAGACACAAGAAGTCAGAGAAGGTGAGGTCCATCACCCTGCCAGGGGTGGGCACACTGCATTTGGCTTCCTAATGGAGACTGGTGTGGAGAAGAATGTCCCATCAATATTTCATTCAGTGCAACTCACAGTGAGGCTCTCAGATGTGAGCTGTGCTTCACATTTTGCTCCTAATTACGGAGCTCAGCTGGCACCTTCCACCTCCTTAATGCCCACATACATCTTTTATGGGAAGGGTCTCAAGGGCTTTTCAGCACAGAGTGAAAGCTGTGATTTGAGTCATGCCTCTTGAGGGGCTGAGGCTCTACCTAGTGAAGTTTTGTGTCACCAAATGATGTTCTGGTAGGAATCCAAGGAGCTGAAAGTGGCTTAATGGTGTGAAAGGTTCTTCTTCACTCCCAGCATTGCTGAGCTCCGTGCACCTCAGCACTCACAGCTTCAAAGTCTTACCCCCACCTTCTACAGGACTTACAAGAAAGCTGGGGAGGGCTTGTAGAGTTCTCTGACTTCTTGGTTTGGGTTTTGTTTTTCTCTTTTACACCCCAGCAGAGCCAGAATCACAGAATGGTTTGAGTTGGAAGGGACCTTACAGATCATCTAGTTCCAGAATTGGTGGGACACTGGAATGAGTTGCCCAGGGAGGTAGCTGAGGCTCCCATTCCTGGAAATATTCAAGGTGAGGCTTGACAGGGCTCTGGGCAACCTGATCTAGTGGAGGATGTCCCTGCTGAGTGCAGAGAAGGTTGGACTAGATGCCCTTTGGAGGTCCCTTCCTACCCAGACCATTCTAGGACTCTGTGGTTCTAATGATCTCTATGATCTAATGTTAGGTTTTAAGAAGACAAATGAGGCCTGCAAGCACCCATGGAGGGACCCAGAGTGTGCTGGGAAGATCCTGAGGGGCAGGTAAAGAGCCCCAGCAGTGCAATGGGATGTTGGTGGTGCCCTTCACTGCTCAGGTGTTCAGCTGGTGGCTTTCACAGAATCACAGAATGCATTGGCTTGGAAGGGAACCTTTAAAGGTCACCCAGTCTTGGACAAGATGACCTTTGAGGGTCCCTTCCAACCCAATGCATTCTGTGATTCTGTCAGAGTCCAACCCCTCTGCACTCAGCAGGGACATGCCCAACTAGATCAGCTTGCTCAGAGCCCCATCAAGCTTGACCTTGAATTTCTCCAGGGATGGGGCCTCAGCCATCTCCCCGGGCCTGGTCCAGTGTCTCTCTACCCCCACCGTAAAGAATTTCTTCCTGATGTCCAACCTAACTCTGCCCTGCTCCAGTTTCAAGCCACTGCCCCTCATCCTATCCCCACAGGCCCTTCTAAACAGTCTCTCTCCAGCTTTCCCCTTCAAGTACTGGAAAGCCACAAGAAGATCTCTCTTCTGCATCTCCCCAGAACCTTCTCTTCTTCATCTGAACAAGGTTTGCCTGATGTTTGCATGGTTTACATCTTGCACCTTATAACCCTCAAACTCCTGGGGCAGGAAGGTGACCTTTGTGACATTAAACCAAGCACCCTGATGGTTATGCATGGCCTGTGATGGAAATCCATGGAGAATGCCTTCTCCTGGCCTGCTGACTTTGTTCTAAAGGCAGTTTCCAGTCCTTGTGGCCTGCCTGGGGGCTGAACTGTCTCACCTGGTGGGCACAGGGACTTCGGTCAGAGCACCCAGCATGACCGCCTGCTGCAGCCGGACGAAGGCAATGAAAGGGCTCTCCAGGAAGTCCACCNTCTGTCCAGCAGATCCCTGTCCCATATTTCTTTCTTGGTCAGAAGGCCTCTTTGGCCAATAGGTAGCATCCCCACCAAGTCTGCTAAGACACAAGCACTAAGAGGATGAGCTCCAGAAGAACNCCCCACCAGCACGTTGGAGGCCTCAGCATCACGGGGCAGCTTCTTCATGAATTTGTTCTTCAGCTGCAGCAGCAAGGGAGGAAAAGCAAATTAACTCTTCTTAGGCATGCAGAGAGGACTATGAAATAAAGCCTGCCTGGTTCTCGCCCGCAGGATGTTGCNACACTGCTGGCTCATGCTCAACTGCTGTCAACCAGCACCCGCAGGTTCTTTTCTGCCAGGTGACTTTCCAGCTGCTCTGTCCCATGCCTGGAGGGTTGCATGGGTAGAATCCTGGAATGGGTTGGGTTGGGAGGGACTTTGAAGATCATCCAGCCTCAAACCCCTGCCATGGGCAGAGACATCTCCCCACTAGACCAGGTCGGTCTGGGCTGCCTCCAGCCTGGCTTTGAACACTGCCAGGGAGGGGGCATCCCCAACTCCCCAAAAGCTGGAAGTGAGAAGCCAAAGTGCATGAAATCTCAGCTAACCAAACTTCCTAAGGCTCTGCCTCCCCTCAGGATGGAGGCAGGATGTGTGCTGGAAGACAGCCCCTTGGCATTTCAGCTCCATGGAGTGAAACTGGGTCATGCAGGCTGACAGAGCTCAAAGTGAGGAACGTCTGCCCCTCACCCTGCAGCTGAGGAGATGCCCAAGCAGCAAAAGCAGCAAATCACTCCTGCCATTAATCACTGCCAAGCACTGGGATCCCCCCAGCACCCTCCCCATCCTGAGGGAAGGCAAAAGGGTTCCTCTCAACAGGGCCAAGTTCTTCCTGAGCTTCAGAGCTGGCTTTGGCAGGGCTGCTCTGTTGGTATGGAAACCCCAGGGTGAACAATCAGTGCCACACCACCAGCAGCAGGCTTTTGTGCCTCTCTCTGACTGACCACATTCATTCCCAGCTGGGCTTTGTCCCACATGCAAAGTGGAGATAAGAGCAGGTGAGGAAACTCCCCTTCTACCAACATCTCCTCAGCTCCCAGATGCCATTGCATCAGCTCAGGAACCCAGCTCCCTGATAAAGTCATTTTCTTTCCACCTCCCTTTTATTCCACACTTTACACCAGTCCTGGCAATGCAGCCACTGGCAGCTGCCAAGGACATTTGAGCAGAGCACAACCAAAGGATTTCTCACAGGAGGAGGCAGGGGACAGGAGTGGGAAGAGCAGCAGGAGCTTCCCCTGCTTCCTATGGTTTACTAAAGACTGCACTTGACTCTTAACCACTTTTGGTCACAGCCAAAGCTGGAAACAAGCTGCAATATTGTCCCATTATTAAGACTAAGTCAGTTGAGAGCTGACTTGGCTCTAACACCAGCCAGGACAACCAAATGATTCAAAACTTGTCCTGCCCAAAGAGGTGCTCAGAGGAAGAAGGGCACAGTGTGGTTTGAGGATGAGCAGAGGGCTGGAGCTGCTCTGCTGTGAGGACAGACTGAGGGAGCTGGGGCTGTTCAGTCTGGGTAGGAGAAGGCTCCAAGGTGACCTTACTGTGGCCTTGCAGTATCTGAAGGGGGCTACAAGAAAAGTGGGGAGGGACTTTTAGGCTGTCAGGGAGTGATAGGACTTAGGGGAATGGAACAAAGCTAGAAATGGGGAGATTCAGACTGGAGGTGAGAAGGAAGTTCTTCAGCATGAGAGTGGTGAGAGCCTGGCATGGGTTGCCCAGGGAGGTGGTTGAGGCCCTATCCCTGGAGCTGTTTAAGGCCAGGCTGGCTGAAGCTGTGGGCAGCCTGATCTAGGGTAGGGTGTCCCTGCCCATGGCAGGGGGGTTGGAACTGGATGATCCTTGTGGTCCCTTCCAACCCTGACTGATTCTGTGATTTTATTCCTCACTTGGGACAGGCAGAGTGAAACTCCAAGGTAGGTTGTCAAAGGACAGCTCAGGCCAAATGTGGTAGAAGCTGAAGAAATGTACCACGAGGGTGGTGAGAGCCCGGCCCAGGTTGCCCAGAGAGGTGGGAGATGCCTCATCCCTGGAGCTATTGCAGGTCAGCCTGTTTGGGGTTCTCCAGACCATCTCCAAGAGGAGATAGAAGCAGCCAAGGGTATTAGAACAACACATGCCACTCTCCTGCAGAGACCTTCCCTTCCCAGAGTGTCTTCTTCTGACCTTCTCCAGGCTTCTTTTGTTACCTGTAACCTCAAAAGCTACCCTTGGAAACCACCAGTTGGAACTGAATGGAAACAGTCAGGCAACTGCAGGAAGCCAAGAGATCAGCTCCTGCTTTGGCTCCACAGAGAATGATCCCAAGCAAGGAGACAGCTTTCAGCATGGACCTTACAGCATCTGGAGGAAAGGAGCAGGGGAGCCACAAAGCTGCCTGCTTTTGCAGAAGGAGCTAAGCAGGGACACAGCATCTCAGGATGGAGAAGGCTCGGCAGGACTGGGCCTGCACAAGGCTCGGCAGGACTGGGCNGAAGCAGGACTGGGCCTGCGGAAGGCGAAGCAGGACTGGGCCTGCGGAAGGCGAAGCAGGACTGGGCCTGCGGAAGGCGAAGCAGGACTGGGCCTGCGGAAGGCGAAGCAGGACTGGGCCTGCGGAAGGCGAAGCAGGACTGGGCCTGCGGAAGGCGAAGCAGGACTGGGCCTCGAGCTTGGTGGTTGGGTGAGAAGACTTTGCCAGGCAGGTTGAAGGCAGTGGAAGGTATGGCTGCTTCCAAGGGCTACAGCTGCTTCCAGCTGGATGAGTGTCCCAAGGCATGGTCCTGTGTCCCTCTCTACCTTGCCATGTGGGTGACAATCACAAACCCTACCCTGCCAAGCTCAGAAAAGGAGGCCTTGAGGTCATGCTGCAACCACAAAGCACTGCCCACCAGCATGGCCCCATGGAGAGAAGGAGGGACAGAAATAGAGTGAAATAAAAGGGTGAGATCTTCTGAGGAGCACATTTCACAGCCTGAAAATAATGTGCAGGTAGGGAAATCTGTTCTCTGCCCAGCTCCTGCTGTCCTAACAGGATGGTTTATTCCCTCACCTCCTCCATGGCAAGCAAAGGTGCCTGGCATCTCCCACAACCTCCACCAAGGAGCTGCAGTCAATCAGTAAGAAGAAGTGAGATCTAGGGGGATTTCTCAGGCTGGCTTGGGAAGGCAGACAGTACAAGGGCTCCATTGTGCAAAGTTCATCAGCAAGACGTGGGCTAATTAACCAAGAGGCTTGTTGGAACCAGTTTGCTTCCCAGTAATGGGTTTCACTACAAGCAGGCAGGCACTGACTACTCTGAAACCTTGGAGCACGCTTCCAGGCTGGCTTCATTGATGGATTTCATCAGGAGCAGCCCCAAGACACCTGGGTTTGTACCCAATGCTCCATCAAAAACCTAACATCCATCCAGAGACACCTCAGCAGGAGGGGCAGCTCAGACTGTCACACAAGCAGAGACAAGATGAGGGTTGGAAGGTACCTCTGGAGATCTTGCAGTCCAAGCTCCCTGCTAAAGAAGGGATCACAACGCCCAGGGAGGTGCTGGAGTCTCCATCTCTGGAGACATTCCAAACCCACCTGGTTGTGCTCCTGGGTGACCTTCTCTAGGTGACCCTGCTTTGGCAGGGGGGTTGGACAGGATGATCTCCAGAGATGCCCTCCAAGCCCTGCCATTCTGAGATTCTTTTAGTGACTCTGAACTCACTTTTCTACACTGCTGCTGCTGGGTGCCTTTAAGGTTGAGCTGCCCTTAGGGAAGACCCCAGCCAGGCATCACTGGAAGCCCCGGAGCCATGTCCAGCTGGCCAGCTCCCCAAATGCTTTTCCAAAGGAACTCTCATTTGCATTCAGAGCAATCCCTGGACTAGAGAACACTGAAAGACTGGAGGGGGGAGGGGGGGGTATAAAAAGAGATTCTCCAAGAGAAACAGTCAAGCTTTGAGGGAAAAAAAAAAAAAAATCAAGCAACCACCTCAACACTTTCTGAAGCAAGACAAAGGTTTTTTGGACTCTGCACAGAGGCCTCATTCAGACATCAGCTGAACCAAATTCAGTCTTCCCCCTCAGAGCCTTCAGCTCCCAGAAAGGACAAAGAACATCACCCTAGGCTAAGAAATTGCTCACATACATGGGGGCTTGGCACTGGAGGGCAGTTGTATTGACTCCTCTCTGTTTTGGAGCTGCTCTTCCATGGTTACTTGTCAGCACAGTTGTCTTCCTGAGGTGGTGCACAGGTAGCATCTTCTGTTCCACCATCATGGGGATGCATTCCCCTTAGAGCTCCTGATCTACACACCCCAGAGGGCTGTAGGTCCTGAGCTCCCTGCTGTCACCTCTGAAGACCTCCTCAGCAGGAAGAGGACCCCAACCACATCAATACCTTTTCCCTCCTTTCTGATGGGTGTCAGCAGCATGGTGTCACCTGCTGCAGGCTTCACCAGGGTGTCACCTGCTGTTTTCAAGGGCTCAGAGAGTGGAGGAGCCAGCCTCAGAAGCCAGCAATACCCTGCTCACCTTCTGCTTCAGTTTTATAGTTCCCAACATCCAGCTCCTAAGCACAGACAGCCTCAAGCAAAGACTGAGTCTGAAGCTTACCTGATCCTTCTCAGGCTTGTCAGAGATGTCATTGAGGCTGGTGGAAGTCAGGTTTCTGTGAGCCATGGCAGGGCTGCCTGCAAGAACAATGCCAACACCAGTTAAAGCTCCTGTTTTGATCCAGTCAGCAGAACACAGAGGCTCAGGCTACAGCAATACCCTTCCTTGACCAAGGGAGGTTGAGGTGGGCAATTTCAGACCCTGGCAGGCTGCTCTCTGTGACTTCACATGGCAGAGGGGACATTAAGAAGCTAACACTTTGTCATCTCTGACCCACAGTGCCCCTATGGCTCTTAGGACAGCAAAAGGACTTTCCATGATTCCTACCTGTGGGAGAAAAAAAAAAAAAATCAAAGCAGCAACACAATGCTGTGCTGGTTTCAGCTGGGATAGACCTTGATGCTGCCAGGTTGCCCAGGACCCAGCCACAAACCCCAGCCTTCAACAGAGCTGGGACCCTCATGGCCATGCCAGCCTGCAAACATCACCCTTCAACAGAGCTGGGACCCTCATGGCCATGCCAGCCTGCAAACATCACCCTTCAACAGAGCTGGGACCCTCATGGCCATGCCAGCCTGCAAACATCACCCTTCAACAGAGCTGGGACCCTCATGGCCATGCCAGCCTGCAAACATCACCCTTCAACAGAGCTGGGACCCTCATGGCCATGCCAGCCTGCAAACCTCAGCCTTAAACAGAGCTGGGACCCTCATGGCCATGCCAGCCTGCAAACCTCTCAGCTCAGCTCTCCTGCATAGAAGGCACCTGGAAGCTTTGGGCAAAGGGCACTTCAGATGGGAATGTCCCCCCCCCCTTCTCTGACACTTGCCCTGAAGAAAGTGCCTGTGTGACAGCACTCCTGCTTCAGTCACTCACAGAGCTCCTGCCAGGAAGGAGGTGCTGAGCCTGAGGAGAAAGCAATCCTGAGCCTGAGGAGAAAGCAATCATGCACCTGCCCTCCTTTCTGAGAGCCATCCCCACAAAGAGCTGGGAGCACATCAGCCCTAACTCCAACCACCTGGCACACCACACAGACCTTACTCCCTTCTCCCTCATCGGCTTGGCCTTGCTCTAAGAGACCACCCCCAAACCTTCACAACCTTCTCTTTCCTCTTTGGAGGTAGCAAGCACCTCCCAAGTCCCACTTTGAAGACAGCTCTCACAGGCTGAGATGATTCCTGAGACGATTCCTATCTCCCATCTTCTTGCAAAACTTCTGCACTTCATGCTGACAGCTCAAACTTCTAAAGCACATAACATGATTGCTCTCCCCCAGAGTTTGGTGCCTGTGCACATCATCCTTTGAAGATGCCTTACAAGGTCCTCAAGTTCAGACTGGCCCCACTCTGACCATCTTCACAACACTGAGTGGAAACCACAAGCTTCACCTTTCACCAGCTTTGCTGACCTAAGGAACCTGACAGCATCCCAGCCTGTATTTAGAAGTTGCCCCCAAATCCTTGATTTTTATCTTGACCACCAAGCAAAGCTCATGGAAAACAAAAACCAAACCCTGCTAGAAATGCAAGTCCAAACATGTGCACCAGCCAGGGCCTTGGGCACACCATGGCCACCCTGATGGAGCTTGCTAACTGAGGAGAATTTCCTGATTTAGGCTGAATTCACATTGCTGCCTGCTTGGGAAAGGTGAGGTGAGCCTCTCCCTGGCTGTGCTGAGGCAAGTGCTGGTGCAAGAAGTGAGTGCTGAAGTTCAAACTCCTCCATGGTATCATCTCATCCTACTAACAGCCATCCTCCATGCAGGACAGCCTGAAATTCCCAGTCCTGCAGACTGCTGTGGCCTGCAAAGAACATCCTGGTGCCACCAGTGCAATAAGCTGAGCCTTCCTGGGGGACCTCTGTGCTCAGCATGGCTCCTGCTGAGCAGAGTTCTGCAAAGGATCATCAGAGGGAAGTGTGGCACAAAGAAATCCAGCTCTGGAATGTGAGGGAGCAAGCTGGTGAGCTCTCCCAGACAAGAGAGTCTATTTTTGTATAGAATTGCACAGAATCATGGGATTGGTTTGGTTGGAAGAGACCTTTGAGATCATTCAGTCCAACTGCTAACCCTGCACTGCCAGGTCACCACTAATCCACCACCCTCAGCACCACACCTACACAGCTTTGAAACCCCTCCAGGGATGGGGACTCCACCACTGCCCTGGACAGCCTGGGCCAGGGCTTGACAATCCTTTTCATGAAGAAATTGTTCTTCATGTCCAACCTGACTCTCCTCTGGTGCAACTTGAGGCTGTTTCCTCTTGTCCTGTCACTTGTTCCTTGGGATAAGAGACCAACTCCCATCTGGCTCCAATCTCCTTTGTCCAACCTAAGCTTCCCTCTCCGTGGAACTGAAAGTTTTTGTTTGTTGCATTCACGACGCAGCGGCGCTGGTGGCAGAATTTATGAAGCCCTTCTTACAGCCCAAGGCAGGAGAAATCCCTGGGGGTCTCCTGAAGAGGAGCACAGCCTGACCTACCTGTTCCATCCCAGATGAAGAAAGCAAAACAAAAAAAAAAGGGGGCAAAAGAGAGTGAAACAAAGCAGATGATGGAGGTGAGAAGGAGAGTCAGAGCAGCAGCAGCCATCCATCTGCAGCCTCCCCACTGTTAACGCAGCAGCAAGCGTTAGAAGCCTGGTTGGTGCCAGCTCCTTTTTGCTCTTCTTGCTCTTCTTCATCTTCTTCTTCCCATGTCCACCAGCCCACCCAGGTGTCCCACTGCCCATCACTTACTGAGCCATCCCACGCTGGGGCTGCGCTGCACCTGGATCTCGTCATCGGCCGTGCGGGTGGCCAGGCAGGGCACTGAGCTCTCCAGAGGGCTGCGTGCTTGGAGGGGGCAAGCAGCAGACAGGAGCAGCAGCAGCAGAGGAGGAAGAGAGCAAAAGTCAAAAGGAAAGAATGAAAAAAAAAACCAAAAACCAAAACTAAAAGGAAAGGAAGAAAGGAAGAAAGGAAATCACACAAGCAAGGCAGGAAGGAGACAGAAGGTCTGACCAGTTGCAGTGACACCTTTCTGGAGCAGGGCATCTCCTCTGCAGCTCCTCCTTTCAGTGGGCTGCAGCCACTTCTCCAGCCCTGCTGACTGCAGTTCAGGTGTCTCAGAAGGAGATCTGCAGCCATCAAGTAAGGCAGGTGCAGTGCCAGCCATGCTGAGCAGTTCCAAGCCATGGTGGGGCCAGAAGGACAGCAGACACACAGTGCTCTTGGAGAGGCATCAGGGCATGTCCCTGTGGGAGCCAACTGCAACCACACAGGGACCCAGGCAGAGCAGTCTGGGTTTGGAAATGCACATCTCAGCCTGCAGTGCTTCAAAGTCTGAAAACAGGTGTGTGTGTGTGGAGGGCATTTCCCAAGCATTCCTTGGGGAAAAAAAAATTAATCTGTCATTTCTGACCTAAACTTCTCCTCTCCTTTAGCTGGCACCAAACTCAACCCTAGGATCACAGGATGTCAGGGCTTGGAAGGCACCTCCAGAGCTTTCCTCCTCAAACTGCATCAGCCAACGTGGTGCAGACAGCCCAAGGGTGATTTTATAGCATCATAGAATTCTTTGGGTTGGAAAAGACCTCCAAGATGGAGTCCAACCTTCAACCTAAGACCACTAAACCATGGCACTCCAAGTGCCACATCCACATGCTCCTTGAACAGCTCCAGGCCCATAGCCCAGAGAGTATTTCCAGTTTTGAGATCTGCCAAACCCCCTTGATGAAACCTGTCATTGTTTCATTGGGGTTTCAAGCCCAACTGCCATGAAAAAAAGGAAGAAGAAGGGAAATCATGGGCAGGATCCATGGTGATGTCTTTATCACAGAATTATTGAGTGGGTTGGGTTGGAAGGGACCTTTGGGATCATCCAGTTCAAACTCCCCTGCCATGGGCAGGGACACCTCCCACCAGCCCAGCTTGCTCAAGGCCTCATCCAAGTTCCTTCTTTCAAGAAGAGCAGCCAAGCAGAAAGCCAAACTGCTCCCAAACATCCCAGCTTGGAAAAACCCTCTTGAGAAGAGGTGGGAAGGCAGAGGAGCTGCTGTTCTCATCAACCCAGCAGCAGCATGAATATTGGATGGAGGTTTCAGCCAGGCTGACATGAAAGGTAGCACCTGAAAGGAAATAGCTACCTGGAGAGGAGCTGTGGGGAAGCTGATGAGCAGCTGGGGCTGGTGGCAGTGTCATTACTGTGATGAGAGCTCTGCTCCTGCTGGCCTCATTAAATTTTCATCTGCCTAAAGTCTGCCTTCAGAGAAGCCCAGGTGAGGTCCTCATTGAGTCTCAGGGAGCATAGTAGAACTCCATCAAGCACATGAAAGGTGAGAGTGGCTGAGTCTGACTGTGGAACCCCAAGGGCAGCCTGGAAACATTTCTCCATGTCACCATGACAGTAGGTTAGGAGGTTCCTACCTGCAGGAAAGGGGTTTGGAGCTGGAACTGACAACTGAGAACTGAATCACAAAAAGACCCTCAGGATCACCAAGTCCAACCACTAACACTGTGAGGTCGAAGATGACTGAAGGCAGACTAGCACCAGGTGCTAGACATGTCCATCTGATCTCCTGCCTCTCACACAGCATGGCTGCTGCCCAGCAGCCTGCTCCTCAGTGCAAACCTCTGCATCTTCTCAAAGATCCAGAAAGAGCAGGGAACTGACAACTCCAGGCACCATCACAAACAACAGTTTTGTATTTAACTTGCAGCTGCTGCTTCCTTCTTGTGTCAGGCAGCAGCCACCAGCAGAGAGGAGGACGCAGCAGAAAGCCCCAGTGCCAGTGCCAGGAGGGATGTTGTTCTCACAGATGGCACTGGGTTGGAAGGGACCCTCAAAGATCTCCTTTTCCAACCCCCCTTGCAGGCAGCAGGGACACCTCTAACTAGATCAGGCTGCCACATCAAGTTTGACCTTGAATGTCTCCAGGGATGGGGCCTCCACTACATCCCTGGGCAACCTGTTCCAGCATTTCCCCACCCTCATTGTGAGAGCTTCCTCCTGATGTCCAACCTGAATCTGCCCTGCTCCAGTTTCAAGCCATTGCCTCTCCCTCTATCACCCTTCCAAACAGTCCCTTCCCAGCCTTCCTGTAGGTTCCCTTCAGACATTGAAATGCATCTCCAAGGTCTCCCTGGAGCCTTCTCTTCTTCTTTCTTAATCCCAAGTGAAAACAAACGCCAGCCACTCTCTGGGTGCCCAGTCCTGACATGACTGAGGCATCCCTGAGGGACCTCAAAGTGCTTGGCTGATGAAGGACAAGAAACTGAGGCTCCTACAAATTGGACATGTAGAATGGGAAATCAGCAGCAGGGCTTGAGGAGCAACATCTCAGCTGGAGCTCCTGATCACCGCCCCTCTCAGATCCAGCCCTCCACAGGCACTCCCCAGCTGTGCACAACACCCAAGGTGTCTGCTGAGGACCCCCAGGACATTCTTTTGCTTCACACTAGGAGACTTTTGTGTTGTCCACTCAATCCTGCACCACCAAGGCACTCACACAAGACAAGGTGCACCATCAGGAGCAACAAATCTTCTCTTGCCATGCACACACAGAGCTGCTGCCAAAGCCAAAAGTGATAAGGAGGAGAAGATATTATTGAAGGATGAGAAGAGGTTAGGGTGGAAGGTTAGGGCCTGGTTTAGAAGCAGGACACAGAGAGCTGAGAGGCCTCAAATGCACCAAGAAGGAAACAATTTCTTGGTTTGCTTTCCTTGCTGAGTATTTTAAACAAGGACTGCTGGACAGATGTGTAGACTGCAACAGGAGGCAGCTGCCACAAGTCCCAGACATGACAATAGGCTTAAAACTCCTCTTTTTGCCCCTGGCTTTGATTACCACCAGTAAGACGACAGCAAATCCCAGTGGGTGGGTCAGGGTCAGTGGCAGGGCCTCTCTAGCTGTCTGCATGCACCACACACAACACACTTAGAGGCACCACACAAGCACAGCAGCACTCAACAGCACCACTTGGGAGAGACATGGTCACGGCACACACCACGACACGACTGAGGATGGACAAAGCGAGATGGGAATCAGCTTTACCCACACTGGACAATGACTGAATGGCAATAAAATGCAAGCCAGCTGTTCCTGTCAGGTCATTTTGTGACCAGCAGTGCCACTGACACCATCTGCTACAGAGATGGAACCTGCACGAAAGCTTCATCCCTGCCTTCATCTCATCTTCATCGTTTCGGGGCTTGGGATGGGTTGGGTTGGAAGAGACCTTAAAGATCATCCAGTTCCAACCCCTCCCTGTCACGGGCAGGGACACCTCCCACTAGCCCAGCTTGCTCAAAGCCTCATCCAACCTGGTCTTAAACACTGCCAGGGATGAGGCACCCACAGCTCCTCTGGGCAACCCACTGCAGATGCTCAACATTTTTAGGTCCGGGCACGCTCAGATTGTTTTTTTCTCCTATCACTGTTCCCACACCATCTCCTACACATCAGCTTCAAGAGCTTCTCCCTGCCTTTCCCTGTGCCCCCTGCAGCCTGCCTGCCTCCCCTCCTGTCCCACTCAGTCCAGTGAAGATAGGGTTAGGAGCACCACGCCGGGGCCAAAGCAGCCTCCAGAGCCCAGCGCTGCCGCGGGGTCAGTGCAGGTCTCACTGTGCTCGTCACGGGTTAGAGAAGCATTGTCAAGGCCACGCAGTTAGTTGTGGGCGGGCAGGTGTGGTGGGTTGCTTGAGGAGGGAAGGCTATAGCCAGTTAGCCTCTGCATTACCATTATCAGGGTTGGTAAACATCCTACTTGCACTGGAGACTGTCTTTCCAATGTCGGCCAAGGAGCGCAGGTTGGACTTCTTGGTCTGGTGCCGGTGCTTCCTGAGCAGGGTGTAGGTGACCTTGTCCTTCAGCTCGGATTTCAGCAGCCCCGTCTCGATCTGATTGTCAACAATCATTTCTGTCACAACAAAGAAAAGGACACAGGGAAGGCACAATCAGACAGCCACAGGACACCTCTAAGATGGTTCGGGTCCAACCGTCAACCCTGCTGCCCTGCAGCGGTCTGCTGGGATTGGCAGGGGGGGCAATGCCATTCTGGGGTGCATTAGAGGGGCTGTGGTTAGTAGGTTGAGAGAGGGTCTCCTGCCCCTCTGCTCTGCCTTGGTGAGGCTGCATCTGGAGTACTGTGTCCAGTTCTGGGCCCCTCAGTTCAAGAAGGACCTCAGGGAACTGCTTGAGAGAGTCCAGCACAGAACCATGAAGATGATTAAGGGAGTGGAACAGCTCTGTTACAAGGACAGCCTGAGGGAGCTGGGGCTGTGCTGCTGGGAGAAGAGGAGCCTGAGGGGTGACCTCATTCATGCTTATGAAGATATGCAGGGTGAGTGTCAGGAGGCTGGAGCCAGGCTCTGCTGGGTGATGCCCAGTGACAGGCCAAGGGGCAATGGGTGGAAGCTGAGGCAGAGGAAGTTCCATGGAAACACAAGGAGCAATTTTCTCCCTGTGAGGGTGACAGAACCCTGGAACAGGCTGCCCAAGGTGGTTGTGGAGTCTCCCTCTCTGGAGGTATTCAAGACCTGCCTGGATGTGCTCCTATGTGATCTGGTCTAGGTGCTCCTGCTCTGGCAGGGGGCTTGGACTGGATGAGCTTTGGAGGTCCCTTCCAGCCCCTGACACCATAATTCTGTGACTTCATTTCCAAGCAGAGAACAAATTGCTGTGTAGATAAAAAACTTGAGCTCAGTTATTTACTGGTTGTCTTGAGTCTGGACTGCAGGGCTCAGGCTGCATAGAATCGCAGGATTGATTGGGTTGGAAGAAACCTCCAAGATCACTGAGTCCAACCATCAACCCAACACCACTACAGCCATCAAACCCTGCCCCCAGGGGCTGTGTCCATGTGCCTCCTGAACATCCAGCACACAGCTAGCACACAAAACTCAAAGGAGAGATTTGCATCATCTCCATTCTGCCAGTTTGGGTTTGATCTGATTCTCTCTTAGATGCTCCTTTGCAAACAGAACTTAGAATCATAGAATCAGGTAGGGTTGGAAGGGACCACAAGGACCATCCAGTTCCAACCCCCCTGCTATGGGCAGGGACACCCTACCCTAGATCAGGCTGCCCACAGCCTCAGCCAGCCTGGTCTTAAATACCTTCAGGGATGGGGCCTCAACCACCTCTCTGGGCCAGGCTCTCACCACTCTCATGCTGAAGAACTTCCTCCTCACCTCCAGCTCTGCTCCATTCCCCCCAGTCCTGTCACTCCCTGAGAGCCTAAAAAGTCCCTCCCCAGCTTTCTTGTAGCCCCCTTCAGATACTGAAAGGCCAAAAAGAGGTCACCTGGGAGCCTTCTCCTCGCCAGGCTGATCAGCCCAAACTCCCTCAGTCTCTCCTCTTCAGCATTTTCACCCAGCAGAAGCTACCAGCAGGTACCCACTGCACCCAGTCTCCCTTCTGTGAAAGGATGCCAGAATCATTTAGGTTGGAAGAGATCTTCAAGATCATTCAGTCCAATGCAGCACTGCCAGGTCACTGCTAAACCAGGACCCTCAGCACCTTATCTCCACAANCTCCAGCTCTGCTCCATTCCCCCCAGTCCTGTCACTCCCTGAGAGCCTAAAAAGTCCCTCCCCAGCTTTCTTGTAGCCCCCTTCAGATACTGAAAGGCCAAAAAGAGGTCACCTGGGAGCCTTCTCCTCTCCAGGTTGATCAGCCCAAACTCCCTCAGTCTCTCCTCTTCAGCATTTTCACCCAGCAGAAGCTACCAGCAGGTACCCACTGCACCCAGTCTCCCTTCTGTGAAAGGATGCCAGAATCATTTAGGTTGGAAGAGATCTTCAAGATCATTCAGGGAGCAGCCACAGCCTCCCTGTATAAGGTGCTACATGTGGCTTTGAACACTTCCAGGCTTAGAGCCTCTCCAACACTTCCATCTTTATTTAGATTGAGACTGGTGATTAGAAAATTCTTGGCAGTGAGGGTGGTGAGACACTGGCACAGGTTGCCCAGGGAGGTTGTGGCTGCTCCCTCCCTGGAGATGTTCAAGGCCAGGTTGGATGAGGCTTTGAGCAACCTGTTCTTGTAGGAGGTGTCCCTGCCTATAGCAGGGGGTTGGAACTGGATGCTCTTCAAGGCCCCTTCCAACCCAACCCATTCCATGAATCTCTGACTCTCTCCTTCTGCACATAGCAAGGCTTTCTGCCTCTGACAGAGCACAGAACAACAAAGAGCTCTCCAAGCCCTTCCTGTGTGGCCCTCCTGACCTCTCTCAGCCTCTTCCTTCCTCACCCAGCTGCACTGCAAGCTCCAGCTTGCTCCCATGTATACCCAAGTCAAACTTTTATCAGCCTCAACAAGAGCTGCTTTCACCTCACAGGCCCCCAATAAAACCTAATCCAACGACAGGAGAAAGTCCTGGGGATGAGGGACTAATTAAATCACTCTTCAGGACTTGAACAGAGTGATGGCAACTACAAAAGGCAGAACTGGCTCCAATTGTCACAGGCTTTGCCTTCATCTGAATCACCAGCAGAAAAAAAAAGGCTCCCAGCCCACTGCAGGCTGCTCACTTCCCATCAATCCTCTCCTCCCCACTTCCCCATCCCAGAGGAGAAGGGACAAAAAATCCACAAAACCAAACCACCAAACAACCAAACAAAAAAACCCAGGCAGACTTTATTAAGCCTCTCCATTGTGCATTAAACCTCACATTAAGTTGTCCCCTTGATTACTCCAGTTAAGGAGCTGTCCCCCCAGGGCAAGTGGCAGCTCTTATTTGTCTAGCAGGAACTTTTTATCTGTGCTAATAATAAAAGTTAAGGGGCAGAGGAGGCAGAGCATGCAGCACATTTGCTAACCACTCAGCCAGAGAGGCAGCTCCTCTGTGCTGCCCCACAAGTGATGCCTCCTCCCATCACCAGGCAAGGAAGCCTCCTTCTGCCACCCTGCTCAGGGGAGGGTGGGAGGTGGCTGTGGCTGCTCAGGAGGTTTGCCCAAAGGTTTCTTTCAGTGCCATTGCTCTGCAAGGTTTGTTGGTTTGGAGGGGGCTGTGGGGGTGTTTTCTGTGTGATTTTGGCACATTTACAGAATGGCAGAATTGTGTGGGTAGGAAAAGCCCTTCAAGGTCATCCAGCCCAACACCACCATGGCCACTAAAACCATGGCCCCAAGTGCCATGGCCACAGCTTTCTGCAAGCTGGGAAGAGAACTCTAAGATACTCAGGTCCAACCTTCTACCCAACACCTCCATGACCACTGGACCATGGCCTGAACTGCCACATCTACTCCTTTGTTAAACACCTGCAGGGATGGGGATTCCACCACCTCCCTGGGCAGCCTGTGCCAATCCCTGACCACATTTGCAGCAAAGAAATGTTTCTTCTTCTCCAACCTAACCCTTCCCTGGCACAGTTTCAGGCCATACTTCCCTCAGAAAAACATGGAATCACAGAGTGGTTTGGGTTGGAAGGGATCTCAAAGCTCATCCAGTTCCA
>WBNM01009988.1:93996-129995 GCA_013399055.1 Ramphastos sulfuratus | reverse complement strand
GAAAATTAAAAATAAAATAAAAATATAAAAAATAAAAATGGAATAAAAATAAAATATAAAAATAAAATTAACATAAAAAATAAAATAAAAATTGAAATTTTAAAAAACCAAAACACACAAAAAACAAACAAACAATAGCAATTAAATAAATTTTCAATGCCTCTTCTGAAAAACCCAAAATTAAAAACTCCCTACAATTCTAATCTTAATAACTGCATAACGAATGCTTAATAAATAATTTTTAAACAGCAGAAATAAGGAATATTTAATATACAAATGTATTATTTGCAGTTGAGGATTGATGCTGAGAGGGCTGCAGCAGCTCTGCTGTGAGGACAGGCTGAGAGAGTTGGGGCTCTGCAGCCTGGAGAAGAGAAGGCTTCCAGGAGACCTTCCAGGATCTGAAGGGGGCTCCAGGAAGGCTGGGGAGTGACTATTGACAAAGTCTTGAAATGACAGGAGGAGGAGGAATGGGTTTGAAGTGGCAGAAGGGAGATTGAAACTGGATGTTAGGAAGAAGTTCATTGCAGTGAGGGTGGTGAGACACTGGCACAGGTTCAGGACCAGGCTGGATGAGTCCTTGAATGACCTGTTCTAGTGGGAGGTGTCCCTGCCCATGGCAGGGGGTTGGAACTGGATGATCTTTGAGGTCCCTTCCAACCTAAACCATTCTATGATTCTGTGATATGCTGCTCCCATCAAACCACAGGCACCCAGGTTGGCTAAATGCCCACACTTTGGTACCAGAACTTGCCCCACCACCCTGCTGCCCAGCTGGCATGTTTGCACATCACCAAGACTCAATTTGCAAAGCTGCTCTACACCATGAAGCAGCTCTTAGGGAAATTCAGGTAGAAAATATGTTGAAAAAAATGAAATTTTTTTTTTTGCTCTTACTCAGGAGTAAAGAGAGTAAAGGGAATTCACTGAGCCACTGAAAACAACCAAACCCTGCAAAACAACCACAGCCACGCTGTTAGCAGTTGCAGGCAAAACTGAAGTTCACTGAACTATCATTGTGATATTCCACTCACTACCAAACATTTGAAATGCAGCTGAAATCCTGAGGGCAGGATTTGATCCACAGCTCCTCTGCTTGCAAACAGTAGTTCTGTCTACACAGTAAAGAAGCCAACAGGTGGAGAACATGTGAGAGGGTAGAAAATGCATTTGCCCTGGTTTTGGACATCTAAAACAGCTGGGCAACTAATGACTAGGGAGGCACTGGCACCTGGAGAGGGCAACTGATCCTGCCCATTTTCAGATGGAAGGCTCCTTTTGGAGATCCCTATCCCTCCAACTGACTGCAAAGGCAGCTTAGAAAACTACTTCACAACATACAGCTGAGTTTTAAAGAGGCAGTAGCAGGGGAGATGCAGCCTGTTAATGCATTTCAAAGGCTCCCTCATGACTCCACAGGCTCAGCAAGGTCAGAAACATGTCACATCACGTGTTTGTGCAAAACTTATTTTTACTCTGGTCAAAATGTGACCTTTTGGTTTTATTTCTTATCTTTCTAGAATCATAGAAGCTACAATCATAGAATCATAAAATCAGAGAATCATAGAATCAACCAAGTTGGAAGAGACCTCCAAGCTCATCCAGCCCAACCTAGCACCCAGCCCTAGCCAATCAACCATGGCACTAAGTGCCCCATCCAGGCTTTTCCTGAACACCTCCACCTCTGGTTTCTGAAATAACCTCTCTGAACTCTCTTTATACAGTCAGAAAAGACCTAGACTGCAAGATACTTCAGGGGGATATATTAGTCAGGAAAAGTGAAACAGCAAACCAGACCAGCCAAGCTGAATGCTGTTGTTTGTTAATACCTCAATCTTTAGTTGCAAAGTTCATTACCAAGAATCATAGAATGGTAAGGTTGGAAGGAACCTCAAAGCTCATCCAGTTCCAACCCCCTGCCATAGGCAGGGACACCTCCCACTAGCACAGGTCACTCAAGGCCTCCTCCAACCTGGTCTTGAACACCTCCAGGGAGGGAGCAGCCACAACCTCCCTGGGCAACCTGTGCCCGTGTCTCACCACCCTCACTGCAAACAACTTCGGGCTAACATGCAGTCTAAATCTCCCCTCTGCCAGTTCAAACCCATTGCCCCTTGGCCTGGCATTGCAAGACCTTGTCAATAGTCCCTCCCCAGCCTTCCTGTAGCCCCCTTCAGATACTGGAAGGCTACTCCAAGGTTTCCTGGAAGCCTTCTCTTCTCCAGGCTGCAGAGCCCCAACTCTCTCAGCCTGTCCTCACAGCACAGCTGCTGCAGTCCTCTGAGCATCTTCTTGGCCTCCTTTGGACCTGCTCCAACAGTTCAGAAGTGTCTCTGATGCAAAACAGATCTCCTGGAGGAAGCCAGGCTGAATGAATGAAAGGCAGGCTGGTATCACTCTGAATTTAAGAAGTGTATGCTTAGAACTAGTTACACATTCAGCCAGCTATGAGCAGATACATTTTGTGTTGTGCCAGGGCACATTTGCTGTGTGTCCAGCTGTCCACCCTCGTGCGGCTTTCTTAACTTCCCCACCAGCTTTCAAACCTGCTGGATAATTTCAGCCAAGAGGTACAGATATCTCAGAGATATTAAGTTGCTGATGTGCCCTGGAACACAGGACTGGGTAGAAAGAAGATCTAATTATGTCTTCACATGGAGAGAAGAAAGCTTGAGCAGGGTTCAGTATCTATACAGAATCTTATCCTAGAAAACATATCCATAGGAAACAAGACATCATTGTTCCCAGTACTCCCATAATTGTCATCAATGAGTGACAAATATCACACTCAGCTTAAAGTGCTGTTACAGGGGGTGTGAAATAAAAATCTGTTTCTCATCAATTCTTGATCTTAAATGCAGACTACTTTGTTACTTTGCTCCTGAGTCCTTACTCCCTGGCATGTTATAAATAGCATTATTGAAACAATAATAATAACCATAAAGTTTTATTATGAAGGAGTGAAAATTACAGAGAGGATTAGACTTTGTACTGCCCTGTGTGTTGCCTCAAACTCATGGCAGTGGAAATTTCCCATTATGTGAAGGCCCTGGCTTGTCATTACCAAACACCAAACGGCCTAACCCATTTCGTTGCGCTCCAAGCAGGTTTTTACATAAGCATCTGCAGAGAAAACTGCATCCCTGCAAACCAGAAGCCAACTGTCTCCCTGTGCACAGAGCAGCAAGTTTCATGGGCAGTGGCCTTTGATGGCAGTAGAAATTTTGGTCACCTCTCAGTGACAAGATCATGTCCTCAGTTCAGTGCTACGGACTATTACGCTTAAGTACTTAATGAGTCTAATTGAGCCCTTGCACAGATGGTGAAAGTGCAGAGCAGTGGCTTATAGACTCCTGAGATGACTGCTGCATAAATACTTGTTTCTGCAGTAGAAGCACTGCTGCATAAATACTTGTTTCTGCAGTAGAAGCACTGCCAGCAAACCTCAGGCTAGCAGTAAAGGTTTAAACTGAGCTCATCCACACTCAATTGCAAGTGAATCTCAACCCAGCATTTTCTTTCATGAGACAAAAGCCTCTCAACTTACCTACTTTAAGCTGTGTAAACTGTAGTGGCTGCTATGGTATCTCACATTCTAGCTAAAGTGTCATCATCTAACCACATAAATACAGCTCTGCACATTTAAAGCCCCACTGCTGCTAGGAACACCACTGTTATTTTAAACCAAGAGCAAATGGGAATCTGAAGGCTTTCTTTCTCTCTGTAAATTCTTAGGTACAATATCACTGTGTTTTAAAGACCAGACACAGCCATGCCTTTGTGTCTAACCTAACATGTGTGCATCTTCACCACTCATACCTCTTTAGAGGAAAGATTCAAACCTGAGTAGCCAGTTAGTACAAATATGCCATCTCTGGGGCTCCAGTATGTAAAGATTCATCATCAGGCATCAGCACACAGTTCTGTGTGATAAAGACCAGCGTGGGTTGGAGTGTTCCCCTAAAGAGCAGCTGTGGCCTGCTGCCAAGCTCAGGAGAAGAGCAGTTTGGACTACATTATATCTGGCAAGGCATTTCTTGCATTCATAGATCCTAGTTCTCAATAAAAAAAGGGATTAAAAATGTTTAACCAGCTGTTGGTAGCATATGTTTTCACCCTGTGAAACGTGTTTATTGATAACAAATGAAACCATTCAATCTAAATGAGGAGTGAAAGTCAGTGCAGGACTTCTTCATACATACCTGGGTCTAGGAATATTTTCTGTGCTTTCCCTTAACAAGAGGTCTGAGATCAGTGTCTCTGGGCTCGATCTCTTTCCATATCTAAGGAGAGAGGAAAATGTACTTATTTTTATTTATGTTATTTGTTTCAAAATGAAGACCAAGTACAGAACCACTCAATAAAGCAGGCACAAAGACAACTTTCCAGCAAGGATTTTTACTTAGCCACATGAGAATAGGTTCACTCCTCAGGATTTCTTTGGATATATATTTTTCTCAATAATAATGTTACATGACAGTATTTAGAAATTATAAATATTTCTTCATTTGATGGCTGTTCCTGGATATTATGAGGTCTTGCACCTTACTGGTGTCAGCTTGAGGAAGGGGGAGGGAAGCTATGCATGGCATGGCCTTCAACTATGTTATTCCTGCCTACAAACCCAGTTCCACCATCTCACCAATTTTCATGTTGTATTGTAAGGGAAGAGTCTTTTCAACTATGTGGCCACAGGAGATAAAACTTTCTGAATCTGAGTTGTTCTTCCTTAGTTGCTGGGATATCACCAGCAACCCATCCTACATTTTCACAGCACCTGTCTACTGTCTTCCTATTGTTTGGGTGGGTTGTTTTTTTTTTAATCCTGGATGCTATACTGTGCTCAACAGCTAAGAGAACTGCAGTCCCTGGTTCTTGAGATGGAATTTGCTCTTTTTCCTGAGAAAAGAGATGTGACAAGAGCAGCCAACTCGACAGACGCTTCTTCGTTGTAAGGATTCATTAGCATAGGAGTGATAACCATAAGCAAATGCTGCCTTGGTTGGAAAGAATTAACATCCTGGTTCCTAACTTGCCTGTGTAATTAGCCTGGATCACAAAGCACCTTAGCAGATTGTGAATGCTGCTTGAGTGAAATTCTGATTCCAGAGAAATCAGAGGTGTAATTAAGGACTTAGATTTTATGCATTGCTATCAATATGTTTCTCAAATAACTTGACTTACACTGTGGTGGACAAGACACAACCAACCAAACAAAAAAATTCTTCCTAAACTACCTTCCAAAAGCTGGCAGTTTGACCTGTTCAAGGCAGGAGTTACTGGAAAGTGGAAAGAGAGTTCACTTTTCAATTATTTTATTCAACTTTCTGTATTTTTATAAAGGCTGAATCATTTGAGTGCCACAGAAAGACACAGCATCAGTTTCCAAATCTTAAAGCAAATTGCTTAATCTGAACTGACTGAAAGCAGGTGTCTGAAGCAGCCAGACATTGTAAAATGCAATTACAGTAACTCAATCAAGCATGATGCTGAATCAAATACCTTGCACTCCATCACCACAAAGGGATTTCTTTCTTTATATTTCCCTATTCTAATTAACATGTATGTGACCTGGACTTCAACTGAGGGGGAATCCAATTTGCTTTTGTTTTGAAGAAATTAATGACCTAGCAAATCAACAACTTGCTGCAACAGCTTACACTTGGGCAAAACTCCCACTAGGTTCTTGTAGCAATTGTCTCTGAACAAGAAATGAGTAGCAGCTCTCCAGAGATTAGGAGAAATCATGCAGATGACTGTGTTGCAGAGACATCTCTTATAGGAGTCTTTTCAGCACTTTTGCTAGACCAGTGCTGCTACTTGCAGCAGATGGACCCACCACGTCCTCACACAGCAAATCTGCACACAAAGCTATTGCTGACTGCAGCCACTTGGACTGGCCAAGGAGCAGAAGCAAGAGTGACTCAGGCAAAGACAGGCTCTGGAAAAAAGCCCCTTGAACAGTACAAGGCTGTGAGATAAAGACCACAGTTGTGGCAAAGTCTCACAGATGTGGGACTAATCCAAAGACATAGAGACATCTGCAGGGCAGGAGTCTGCATCTGTGCTGGCCAGCTTAGGCTCTCTTTTTAGTTATAAAGACCTTTCACCTAAGGACCAAGGGATCAGAAAAAAGAAGCAGGGTGAAAGTCACCTGGCCTGTTTCAGACAAGTTCCTGTTTCCCTCAGCTAATCTCAAAGGGGCATAAATGCACAGATGTCTAAAGCTAAGTGAGGTGGATCTGAAGGAGAAGGACCTCAAAGAAGAAAGGGAACAAAGTAAATACACCATCCTAAGAGAAACGCTCTGAAGAAGGTCTCGTGGGTCATAGTATCTCAGAGGGGAATGACACTAAAATGCTTCAGTTAGGATCAGAAGCAGAAGCCAGGAGGATGAGCCAGGAAGTTATTCATAATCACAAAAACATCAAACAAGTCTAGACAGATGAACCTGAACAGAAAAAAAGCATTGATCTCCCCATCCTTTCCCAATGTGCACTTAACTACTCCATCTCACCAGATGCACAAGGACCAGGCTGCAGCCACCAGGTGAGAGGCTGAGCACAGCTGGCTCACACACCCTCAGGTGGAGCAGGATGAGCCCCTGGACCCCTCATCTCCCCTGTGTTACAGAGCTTGCAAGCAGCACCATGCACAAAAGGCAGAAAACTGCAAGAAGAGAGAAAGCTTCGAGCACATCTGCTGAAACAGTGCGATCGTACTTAGAGCAGTCTAAAGTGCTTCAGAAGTTATTGATCCATTTTGCAAGTGAGTGTGTCACTGCTAAAACAGGGGACCTCCATGAGCTCAGCTAAGCTTTCCAAACAGAGGCAGCAATTACTTTATTTCTGCATTGTTAATTCCCCACACAGTGGCAACAGCTCATCTAATCTGCTTTAAAATGTGTATCGTGGAGTTGCCACCCTGGTAGGTTTTTTCTGCCAGCTTTCTCGCACTTGCAGGTCCAGGTTCCCTTTAGCATGAGGGGTGGGTGGGAAAATGAGGTAAAACCTGAAGAATAAATTTGAATTCTGCATTGTTTTATCCATCAGCAGAAATGACTATTTTCAATCTGTTTTGAAACCCAGATCTGCACAGAAGAATGGAAGCAGCTTCGGTCTCCAAGTTGTGTGCTGCACGGCAGGAATCAGGGGAAAAGCTACACAGACACTATTAAAGGAGGCATACAGGGCATATACTACAAGTAGAGACTGAACACAAAAAGGAGGGCTCATTGGTTTGGTTTGAGATTTTTTTTTGTTTGTTCTCAAATATGACTTGGTTTTGGACAGGACCCATTGGAGATAAAAGACACAAGAGATGAGAGACCAGCCTCAAGATCCCATTGCATGCCAGGAAAGAAACAAAGGGCAGACCTCGAGGACCAGATTTTAGCAGTAATCTAAGTCAAAAAGCTACTCCAGCACAACCCATCACACAGGAGCATGCCATACACACAGATGAGTTGTGAATATGGCTTTAAAAGTTCAGGACTAAAGAAGTGTCTTTGTATCAGCCTCTTCATCTGTGTTATGATGTTAGTGCCCTGGCAGACAGTGTGCTGGGAAGGCTCTCAGTTACGTGATAGCCCCCCTTCTAATTTAATTCTTTAGACTTCTAGAGGGACAAATGAAAGCCTAATTTTAGACTTCTCATCTGGTTTTGATATTAAACAGATAAATATGTCAAAGCTCTTCTGGGTCACAGACTGTTCAGAGACCTCAGGGCAAACTTGTGTTAATCACACAGTCTGAACTGGACAGATGCTCTCAAAGAACAAGACTTTTTGTAATAATTTGCACTTTTCCCAATCTGAGCCTTTTCCTCTCCTTTAACAGGCACAATCAATCCCAGAATCCCAAATCAGAGCCGGGCAGGCTTGGGTCACATTGTTTTCTCTTTCAGTTCGGGCTTGGGTTCTCGTCGTGGGCTTGAGAGAAGTTTTTGTTAGGACTGGTGGGGGTTTGGGCACTCACAACTGTCGCTGGCAAACTACAAAGCATCTGGACTACGACAAGTTTTCAGCAGGGTTTGAGGGACTCTCGTCAGAGTCTTCTCTTAGAATCAGTGACAGCAAAAGAAGTGGGAAACTGCTCCTGCTGCCCTAACTCTCCATCTCCCAGGGCATGTTTCCCCTCCCATTCGGGGGATTCTCCCTGCGGACGCTGCCCTGCAGTTCATGCTCTTGCCCAGCCAGACTGTGTCAGGGCTAGGACGGGCTGGGAGAGCATCGACACCCCTGAACCTCCTTCCACTTTGTATGATGGAACTCCAGCTCCGGAAACAATTCAGGGTGCAAGGCTGCCAGACCCTAACGGGAGACTGCACCATGCCTTTCTCCGTGTCGGAGCGCGGAAAAGACACCCGGGGACTTCCCACGTCCCTTCCCGAGCCTCGCCAAGGAAAGAAAGTAGCCCGAGGAAGGTGGAGGGGAACGCGGCCCAGGCCGCGCTGCCTACCTCTGCCTGGTGATGAGGTTGATGTAGTGCCTCAGCGCCGAGTAGTATCTGGCCATGTCCTCTGCAGGGGCGTCCTCGCCGGGGCTGTCCGGTTTGGAGGGGTACGCCTCTGCCAGCGACCCCAGGCAGACCAGCAGCGACAGGGCGAACGTCAGCACCGAGACCCACAGCCTCACGGTACCCTGCATCTGCACAGGGCGGCACGGGGAGAGCTGCCGTCAGCACTTGCCTCGACGGCGGGAGCACAGCGACCGCCCCAACGCCTCCAGGCCCGGGCCGCCACCCGGCTCCGGTCCC
This sequence comes from Ramphastos sulfuratus, assembly GCA_013399055.1. Lineage (NCBI taxonomy): Eukaryota > Metazoa > Chordata > Aves > Piciformes > Ramphastidae > Ramphastos > Ramphastos sulfuratus. Next base: position 121,239 of record WBNM01009988.1, on the reverse strand, counting down.
ATCCCCTCTCTTGCGCCGCCGTCGCCCCCGTCCCCACCCCGTCGCGGTACTCACAGCGGCGGCTGCAGCTCACGTCTCTGGGCTCGGTAAGGCGCTTCTGCCCGTGGGTCGGGGCTCCCGAGTGCGGGGCTCCCAGTCTCACCGGGCTGTTTTAAGGCTTCCCCGGCAGGCAGGAGGGGCCTCGGGCGATCACGCCTCGCCTGCTCCGGTCCCCTCCCGCCCCGGCCCCCCTCCGCCTGCCCCTGTCCCGGGAGGGGCACCGCGGCCAGGCGGGGCCGGGCGGCACCGAGGGGGCGGGCACCGCCGCTGCTCCCCGCGCAACCCGCGCACCGCGCCGGTGAATTCCGCCCCAGGCAGCAGCCGGGCTCCGCTTGCCGGGTCCCGCGTGTCTTGGGTGCAGCCGTGGGCGACCGGGTGCTCCTCCCCGTGGAACCGCCCGGTACCGGAGGCTGGCGGGGCCAGAGGAGCGCCTTTACCCCGCTCCCGCAGCACCCAAGCGGCCCGAAGCTGGAGCTAGTTCTTAGCAGGCGCGGTGCCCAACACGGAACTAATAACGATGGTTTAAGGCAACCAAAGCCACCGAATCTCTACCACAGGCTCAGACACTACACCGACCAAATGGGTCAGTCGTAAGGCTTAGGTGAGAGCAGTGCTGTGGCAACAGAACTGTTCCTCTGTACCCACTCTGCCAGGGAGAGCCTTTTCACCCATGCCCAGGGCCATCTTCTGAGTGGCTTTTCCGAAGTGAAGTTGTTGTGGTTTATTTCTGTGTCTGAGCCACATGCCACAGAAAACAACTTACCGACGCCGTGGGATCACAACACACAGTAGCTGTCCCGACCCAAGGGAACCTGCTGAATCTGGGACACAACAACTTCTCTCAGCAACGTGGGACTAGAGGGACTGAGCTGGCCAAGGTGCCGGATGTAAGCACCTCACTAAACTTGTCCAGACCTAGAGCCAGTGGGAAGAGATGGACATCCTGGAAATGCGACTCCTTCTGCGGCAGCGGTCTGAGCTGAGCAGAGTGAGCACCTTCTGGCAGCACTGACTACAGCAGCAGCCTCGGCTACTGGGCTGGAGTAGACACCTGGCTAACAGTGCAGGAGGTTGGGTAAGACAAATCCAACCCAAACTAAGTTTCAAAATTGGTTGAAGAATTTGGTAGAACTGGGAGCTATTCATACATGTTAGTAAAAATCAAATGAATTCTTCAGAAACAGGTAATTTGATTAGCATCTTGATGACCAATGACTAATTCCAGGTAGAATGACAAATCGTGACTCTGATCATGTCCTACTTTTACTTATTTGAAGGTAAAATAACAATCACCCAAGTAAGAACATCAGACATACTGATGAAAAGCTTTGACGTGTTCCAAAATTGTATCGTGGATACACTGCTGCAAATGTAGCTATGGATTTCTACACTCATTATCATATGCAATTATTGGCTTAATAACAATCCAGCAGACTCTGAACAACAATGTTCAGTTTGTAAGAGCAAAGCCAGAAATATTTTTCTTCACTCCAGAATCTCCAAAGTATGTAAAAATAAAAACAAAAAAACAAAACCCAAAAAAACCACCAACCAAAAAAAACCCCAAACAAGAGCAACCCAAAAAAACAAAATTAAAACAAAAAAAACCCAAAAAAACAAAAACCAAACCAACAAACAAAAAAAACACCACAAAACCAAAACCAACAACCTAGCTAATGAATGTCTCTTGTGATGTGTGAGAAAGCAGCTCACTGGGGTCTGTCATTTTCAAGCCATGGAGGCAACAAGAACTCCACAGCTCTTAATGTCAAGAGATATTTTGAAATCTTCATGACTCTGTGGTGCACTGGCCACAAACCTTGCAGCAAGATTACAAGCTGCCTTCTATCACATACTGAGTGAGCAATTTTCCATGCCACAGCCAGCAACTCTAGCTCCTAGTGCCAGCAAATCTGTACAGAGGGTGACATTGCATCTTACAAAGTGGCCTCACTGCACCCTGGCACTCTCTGTCCTCCCACCAGCAATGCTGCTGTACTTGTGTTCACATTGTCCTCACACTGGCTCAACAGAAGCAGCTGATGTGGCAGCTGCAAAGTCCCTTGGAGATCAACTGTGCTCTGGCTCCATCACTTTCCCTTTGCCACACTGGATCCACTAAACTGTTTAATCCAAAGCTTGCATTGATCAGCTTTTATGGGGTGTAGGGTACAAACAAGCCTTGGAGACTGAAGCATCTGGGAAGGTGTACTCTAATGACAGCTCTCACCAGCTTCACCCTGGTTCTGCTGGAACCTTCTCCACCAGCTCACAGGACTGGGAGGGACTTTCCTCACTTACAACTGACTCCCACTGGCACCACTGTTTTTGCACATCTTCAAGGCAGTTCAAAAAGAGAGGAATAAGCAAACAGACCTGCAAGCAGAGCAAGATAAACATGAATTCTGGCATTTACACACTGCTTGGGCTAAAAGGAGGCACCCACATTCCTCCATCAGAGGTGTGTCTGCATTTCTTGACACAGCAGTATCACATTGCCACATCTTGGCACAGACTACCACCTGGACAGTTAGCTCTCAACATCTCCAGAAACCCTGGATGGATTCCTGTTCTTTTCTCAGTGAGGAGGTACAAGCAGCAAGCTGCCCCCTCCAATAAAATCATTAACAAATCACTCCTGCCAAGTGCCTCTGCAAAACACTGCGGTCTGGAGCAGCAGTTCCCTACATAAACCAGGTGTGGACCACAGGAGCTCCTTGCTTCACAGCACAGGGAACAGTGAGGGAAGGCCTCTCTCTTATGCAGGAGGAGGAATTAAATTTGCCTCCCATATAAGACAGAAGCTCCTGTTTCAATTTGGGAAACTGAAAACACTGAACCCAAAATTTTAATGACACTGCTTTCCACAGTGCCTATTTCTGTAGCAGTACTGAGGCACTGCTCAACTCCAGCTGTGTGCTTATGCCCCATTTCATACACACCTTAGAGCTTTCTTGACTCCAGAAACTCTCAGGTTTGAAGCCGTTCTGTAAGTTATCACAAAAACATCCCCACTCCTCAGTTTTGAAACATTGAAAATCAATCAGCCTCACCCCATTCCTATCATGAAATGTATATTGAGCTGAAACTGCACATTTAAAACATACCTTGATAGTTAACATCATCAATACAATCTCAGTGCAACCAATATTGGCATTTTTAAACTGATAAAGCAAGCCCTGTGCCTAAAGTTACAGACCTATGCAGACTCTGGTGTATGCCTGGGTCACAGGCATCCCAATGGGTGTTTTACAAGTGCTCTCCAGAGTCAAGATCTCCTGCACCTTTGATGATTACTCCACACGGATGCTTGCCCAGAGATGCTGTCCTCACACAAAGCAGGCAGGAAATTCCAGTCTGGCAAATGGCAGTGATGCATTTTCCACAAGCAGCTTCAGGATGAGCTATAAAGGGGAATGATGAGAAGAAGAAGGTAGTTGGAAAGAAATTAGTGAGTCTTGGAAGAGCTGTTGAAGAAAGTTGGGGAGAACTGAATGGGCATAAAGGATGCAGCCTGGGAGAGAGAGCAGAGACATAGGCAGAGCTCAAGCATGGGCAGCATGTAGATAATAGTGTTTTTTTCTCTCCCAAATACTAGGGGCTTGCAGATGCACAACTCCTAGCCACACTGCAGCTAAGCAATCAAGAGCTTGAAGAATGTTTAATTACCTACAGAAAGAATCAGAGTTTCAGTGCTCTCTGAGCAGGTATCAATGCCAGGTACAGCGTGCACAGGAAAAAGAGGAAAAGGAACATAACAGCCAAATTGTGCCCACATTTTGGTGTCATGACATTTAAAGGTTCAACAGACAGCTGTTTAGCCTACAAATTTCAGACTACACTAAGAACAAGACTTCCAAAATCTCAACATATTGAAAGTAAGAGGATATAGTTCTACAAGCAGCATAAATGTGAAAGAAAAGTCAATTAATTTATTAATGGTAATACATACAATTGCATTAAGCAATAATAATGAAATAATTAAGCAATAATAATAAAAATCAAAGTGACTGATTACAAATGCATATAATGTCATTTTCTCACTGCAACAAAGCACGGTTGTGTGCATCAGTGATCCTAAACTTAGATTCCCTAATAGCTCATTATTAATCCTTGTTTTAAATACAAGAAGAAGGTCAATCTCCTAGTACAGGGAAAGTGTTAAAAGTTAGAGCCCTGGGAAGAAAAGATTTATGTGGTACCAAAGACCTGGAAATGGCAGATTTTATCAGTGGATGTTGCCTCTGCTCTTGCAGTTGAAATGCCTCGCTAAAGGTTTCCATAGTTGAGCAAACCTTCCATAAATGCTGAATCTCTAGGACTGGAAGTTCAGTCAGATAAGCAGTGCATAATTATTCAACACTCACAGGAATTTATCTGAACCTATTTGGACAGCAAATGGAGCTGTTCATCTCACAAAATCAGGCTCTCCTACACTTTACAGCGGTGCTGATGTCAGTCTGCTTGGCAATGCTTTCAGAAAAGCTTCTCACCATGCTTTGGTTACACCACATCACTACCCACACTTCCAAACTTTGGGGTGTCCCTTTCCTTACTTTTATTCACCTCCCTGTATACATACTGGTGATCTGAAGCTGCAGCCTTCCTGCTTGCTCAGCAGCAGCAGCAACAGTAGCACTGTTTTGAATAGAACAGAACAGAACAGAACAGGATAGAATGGAATAGAATAGGATGGAACAGAGCAGAACAGAACAGAACGGAATGGAATGGAATGGAATGGAATAGAATAGAATAGACCAGACTGNGCTGGCTCCTGTTCAGCTCCTATCTACCAGCACCCCCCAGGTCCCTTTCTGCCAAGAGCCATCCTTGTGAGTCTGGCAAGCCTTAAGCAGGTTTTTGATAGCTCCAAAAAGTGAAGTTCATCCTAAGTGGAAACTACCTGAAAACACAAAAGAAGAGCTTAATGGATCAAGGCAAAGGCTCATCCATCTTGTTCTCAACAACACCCAAGAGCAGATTCCTGAGACTGTCAGAATATGAAGAGCTCATTACACTATTTTCCCACTATACCTTTCCCAGCTTGTAAAACATTGTGGCTTGGGAACTTCCTAATCAGCAGTTGAGGTTTTGTATATTTACAGCAAATTTTGAGCATCAGTAGCCTCCAATGGCAGTCCCACAGCATTCCTGCTGTGGATTACAGAACAGGAATGGAAATTGTCAGCTGGCAGTGCTCATCTGTTACCACTTTGACATGGCTGCTTGTGGCTGTGTGTCTCCTCTCCCTACAGCACCAGGATGGCTCAACACTGGTACCCAGGAGATGGATAACATCCAGATGCCAAGGTGGAGAGTGCCTTCACATGCCACAGTGGCGTGACACCACAGGCAGCAAGCTAGCACACAGACCCATCTGCATGGCACCTCCTGCCCTCCAGCAGGGAAAGGGAAAAGCAGCTCTGCCCGACATAAGCTGCTTCTGGTGATGCACGAATGGCTCCTGTACAACTACTTGACTGTGAGCTACAGATTCGAGATGCAATACAAATAAATTCATTGCTATTTAAAGCGATGTTGTTCATAGCTTCCCATCAAAGACCTTGCAAGCGTTTGACTCACAATCACGTTAACGTATGACTGGAAACCAGAAAAATAAAACCTGGTTTCAGTGGAATCTTATAATGAAAGTTGTTTTTCTTTTCTGAAAAACATAGCCAGAGAGATTTCTGGAATGCACGACAAGGTCAGAGGGGCATCGACAATTGTCCTGAGGACACACTGTACAATGCACAGTTTTGACAGAAACACAACAGCACTCAAATAAGCAACAAAACCAAACCCAGTGTTTGCCAACGTAATAGCATTTGTTTTGCTGTACCTTCTTCCCCTTCCCACTCCCTCGGGACAACAGAAAAACAAAAACAGATTAGCAGGATGGAGATCAGAACACTACCTCTGGCAACACATCTACTGCCGGAACCTAAGTCAGTAAGGAACAGCCTCCAAAGAGAGGGTGGCTTAGAGCCAATTCACCTGCTGTTTTTATCAGAAACAAAAAATTCTCCATGCTGCAAGAAAGTGATTTTTTTTAAGCATATAACATGACTAAGTTGGCAAAGGCAACCAGAATCACTGGAATGAACCATTCTCTCTTTAAGTGTGCATCTTGACCTCTATCCCTTCAAAGAGGGAAGAAAAGTGAGAGAAGTCCAGACAGGCTGCACTGTTGTGAGTGACTCTGCCTGAAACTGGAAGAACAAAGCCTTGTGTGAAACCTATCAGAGGTCAAGGTGTTTGTGTCAAGAACTGGTGAAATCCAATCACACTTACTTGGAGAACTGTCACACATCTTACCTGTAGGGAGTGAATCAGAGGCAGACATAAGAAAGACATCGGCAAAGGCTTCTGAAAATCTTTGCTCTATGTGCTCCTTTGGAGAATGTACTACTTACTTATGTGTGCACAGAAGTGAAGTCATCTGTGTGGAAAGCATTGGAGCCCAGAAACATCCTTATGCTTAAAATGTTGGTATTACACACCCCAAAAAAATCTTCTCTGCTAGCAGAGTCACAATCCAAACACATCCTGAATCACTTTTGCTTCCTGTCCTGCCCCAGCTGAGAGTTAACTTTCTCCAGTATGGTTTCATAACTTCATACACATTGAATGTTTTATGGCTTGTCATGGCACGACACACAGGAAACCTTCAGTGCCAAAGCTGCAGCACTTTTCAAAAGCAGCTCTAAACATGGCAACAGGGGTGACAGATTGATTGCATTTCAGAGTAATGCAAGATGGGATTCGCCTCAGCTAGCTTTAGCCATCCAAACTGCAGGCTCTTGCTTTAAGAATCGGTCCAGGTGATCCTTACTGTCAACAAAGGAAAAGAAAAAAGCCAGTGGCTGCAGAGCAGCTCACCTGGGACAGACATCCATCACAACAGGGAACCCACCAGGAGATTGCTCCTTTCTCCCTGTCATTTCAAAACACAGAGATCAGAGGCTACTCAGTCATGGACAGTGAAAGAAACTGAAGAGCCAATGGCACACAGGTGACAGAGAATCCTTCACCACCATAAGGGCTTAGGTGCTGCAGAGGACCACAGCAATTCTTCATACTAGAGATCCTTCCTCATTTATACCTCAATGTGCAACACTTGAAATGACAGACCTAGGATTCAGGAAAGGGCCATACACTTAAGATAGAGTTGTGTTGACTATAGTGGTCTGACAGAGCAGGACTATGTGGAATTGTTTTGACATATCCCTAAAAACAAACATCCAAATGGTCTTAGTTATGCACTGGCCTTATGCAGTCTGACTGGGTCCCAGCTAAGGGTTTTTCACTCCTGCTAAATAGTTGAGTTCCATCAAATAAACTCCAAGTTCAGCCATCAATTCAATCATTCTAATGCCAGGGAAAAAAATGTTTATCCACTATTCTGTGGCCTTTTCCCTTGCATATTGGTGCAGTTCAGAGCAAAAAAGCAAGACAGCTGTAACAGTAAGGGCAGGCTTATTTTGTATATGACAAGCATAAGAAGAATATTACAGACCCTAGCACTGAAGTACACCTTCTGAAGTTCTTACACTGTAAAAACTAATTAACTATTTCATCATTTACTTCTGATCATCTCCTCTTAATCTGCTCAGGCAGCTTCCTGTCAAGCACTAGGGTCCTGGTAAAGTATTTTAAATGCATCCTCAACAAACAGGACTGCAAATCTACTCTGCCTGATTAAAGTACATTTACCCTTTGCTTGCATTTTGATAATAATTTCTCATCTACTGTTATAATGCATTATTTTATTTAAATTAGCAGTGATATTATTTATACAAAGAGAAGCAATTGAGCAAGGTGTGCTATGGTGCCCCTCATCCTACTGCTGTAGCCTCACCTGGTAATTGCTGCCTGGTGTTGTGTGAGTGAATGTGGAGTTGTTGCTTTGCAATCATTGTGGTTAGATCTGTGTTTAATATATTGTGGTAATGCCTTTCTTTCTATGCTCTCCCATGAGAGAAGGAGCAGATAGCTTCAATTCCTTTTGGCTCTCTCCATGGATTACACTAACCTCCCCTCAAAGCAGGAAAAGACAAAGGGGGTTTTGAGAGCTGTAATGCTTGAAGGGGAATCAAGTTCTGGGAAGCATCAGTGTGGGTCAGATGAAGGGATCAGCTGCAGGCTGGAAGCCAAAGGCAAGATGCTGGCAGCCATGCTCCATGTGTAATACCAGGGCTCTGCTGACAGCTGGAGTGATGCTCTGTGGAGAAGACAGCAGATCAGGCGTCGACTCTGCTCAAAAGATTCAAGCAAACTCTTCACAAGAGAAAATTCTGGGACAGCTTTGACCTTTGCTCTGCAAAAGGCACCTGGCAAAGCACAGACTTGCTGCACAGTGTCCATCCTTCAGCTCCTGAAAAGCCTGTGTAGAAGACAGCACTGTTGTTGTTTATGTAGGCTCAACACTTGCACTCCTGTTCGTTGCCCATGTGTGTTCGAAGCAACTGATGTGATCAAGCTGTCATTTGCCAGCACTTACCACAACCTCCCTCAACACTTTCTCAGCCACCTGGCAATGGAAGACTGTCACCTCACTGCTGAAGAGTCAGCACTCATCCACAACAAGGGACTGGCACGAAACTCTTACACAGGGATCAAAGTATCATTAGTAAAATGCATTCAGGAATCAATGCAGAACTGTGTACTTCATCCAGGAGAAGAAAACACAGCCAAGAATTTTCTAAGGTACCTACAGTATTTCTCTGTAGCCATATGAAATATGCAGGCCTGTGAAATTATCTGTGCATCTGTTTCTGCACATTTAAGAACTTGCCAAACCTGTGATCATTTGCACACTTTGGCGTGTTCAAATGGAACCAATAAAGAATTGTTCTCAAGAAACAAAGCCTCAACTGCATAGCCCAGTTCCCTAGATCTTGTTTCACAGCAGATCCAATAGACATTTGTAAAATCAGAGGAAAATTCTCCAGTCATAAGAGCTGACATGACCACGAGATATATTACAAACATTTTCTGGCACTTGCTCAGATATCTGTTCTGTATTTTTCTTCTGCTCTTAATTGCTCAAAGCAGTTTCTCGTTCCTCAGTTTTCAGACAATTAGGTTTTTTTTCCAGACAGAGGAAAATCACATTCTAAAGNATATTTCCTAACATCCAGCCTAAATGTCCCCTGGCTCAGCTTGTAACCATTTCCTCTAGTCCTGTCATTTGTCACCAAGGAGAAGAGGCTGCCCCCTCCCCACTCCAACCTCCCTTCAGGTAGTTGCAGCAAGTGATGAGGTCCCCCTTAGGCTCCTCTTCTCCAGGCTGAGCACCCCCAGCTCCCTCAAACACTCCTCAGGGGCCATGTGCTCCAGGCCCTTCACCAGCCTCTTTGCCCTTCTCTGGACATGCTCCAGCACCTCAATATCCTTCACGTAATGAGGGTCCCAGAACTGAACACGGTACTCAAGGTGTGGCCTCAGCAGAGCTGAGCACAGGGTGAGGGTCACCTTCCTGTTCCTGCTGGCCACAGTGTTTCTAACACAAGCCAGGATGCCATTGGCTTTCTTGGCCACCTTGGGCACACTGTTGGCTCATGTTTAGTGGACAATCAACTAACACCCCCAGGTCCCTCTCCAAGTTGCATCTTTCCACCCAGGCATCCCCAAGTCTGTAGCTTACCTTGGGGTTGTTGTGATCCAAGTCCAGGACCTGGCACCTAGCATTGTTGACCTCCATATAATTAGCCTTGGCCCATTGGTCTGACCTGTCCAGACCCTGCTGTAAATCAAACCAATGCCAGTTGTAATTTACTCAGACTCAGTGGTTGAATTGTGGTAGCTTTGCCACTGTGATGAATTGCAACAAACTGCTTTTAATGTACTGAGCTTGCAGTGCAAAAGTAATGTGACTGTCGTGGTGATGATAATATTGAGCTTATAATCCTAGGATTTAGATTTTTTTTTTTTAGTGCAGAACGGTTATATGTGAGTAAAAGTCAAACAAACCCTCCCCCAGATCCAAGCAGATAATTTGGAGCACAACATTGCCTTGTTTGGGGATTACAGCTGTGTTCAGTGCTGGAAAAGACCATACTCATACACCTGCCACCCAGGCTACACAACTACTAATGGAAGTAGTTTAAAATACATTACAACAGGACATGCCAGCCTATTAAAGTACAGTGTGGTCACCTCCTCAGCTCCTGTCAGGGGCAGGACTCTCATCAGCTATGCTTAAAAACCAACCTCTGGCATGTTTGTCAGGTGAAGTTTTAATCTCAGTGTTTACTGTGTTTGAAGCCAGTGCTTGCAGTGTGGTTTTGCCTCCAGATGTTACCTCCCCTCCCTGTCATGAGATGAATAAAATCACAGTACCAGAAAAAAGGAAACTCTTGGAGGCTGATTGCCCAGTTCTATTTTCTAAAAGTTACACCTGCATAGAATTGGTTCCTGCCCTTCTAGGGAGCTTGAAGAAGAAGAAGACAACCCCTAACAACTACATACCGAATAGGATGCACCCAAAGGGGCAGCCTCATTAAAGTGTGGCATCACCATGCACCTGGGGAGGCTTTTCAGAGTGTGCAGCTTTTAGGGACAAATCCTTCCCATGACAGACTCCCAAAGTCCCATTTATCAGCATAAATAACAGTGCTAATACAGGTCAGACTCTGGACGTACTTCATTGAAACCATCTTTGTCTGTGAGTCTGCTGCTCATGACCAGCAGAACCAGGGGAGTGTGGCTGCTCTCCTATGTCAACCAGGCGGGGAGAGTTGGGTCTGCTCAGCCTGAAGGGGAGAGAGCTCTGGGGAAACCTTATAGCTACATTTCAAAGTCTGAAGGAGATGTACAGGAAGGCTGGAGAGGAACTGTTTAGAAGAGCTTGTGGTGACAGGACAAGGGGCAGTGGTTTGAAACTAGAGCAGGGTGGATTTGGGCTGGATNAAAGGGGCAGCCTCATTAAAGTGTGGCATCACCATGCACCTGGGGAGGCTTTTCAGAGTGTGCAGCTTTTAGGGACAAATCCTTCCCATGACAGACTCCCAAAGTCCCATTTATCAGCATAAATAACAGTGCTAATACAGGTCAGACTCTGGACGTACTTCATTGAAACCATCTTTGTCTGTGAGTCTGCTGCTCATGACCAGCAGAACCAGGGGAGTGTGACTGCTCCCCTGTACTCAGGGCTGGAGCATCTCTCCTATGTCAACCAGGCTGGGAGAGTTGGGGCTGCTCAGCCTGAAGGGGAGAGAGCTCTGGGGAAACCTTATAGCTACATTTCAAAGTCTGAAGGAGATGTACAGGAAGGCTGGAGAGGAACTGTTTAGAAGAGCTTGTGGTGACAGGACAAGGGGCAGTGGTTTGAAACTAGAGCAGGGTGGATTTGGGCTGGATGTTGGGAGGAAGCTCTTCACAATGAGGGTAGTGAAATACTGGAACAGATTGCCCAGTGGGGTGGCTGGGGCCCCATCCTTGGAGATATTCAAGGTCAGGTTCAGCAGGGTTCTGGACAACCTGATCTAGTTGAGGATGCCCCTGCTTACTGCAGAGGAGGTTGGAGTAGGTGACCTTTGGAGGTCCCTTCCAACCCAGACCGTTCTGTGATCCTCTGATTAGATGACTGTGGAAGCATCCAAGCATCTCTCTCACAGCAGTAAATTCACCTCCACAGTGGCCTGTGAAGTGGGAAAGTGGCGGTCGTGTGTTTGGGGGAGGAGTGACAAGAACCAGGGGAGATGAAGAACCTCAACAAAGGGATCCCTAGCAAGAGCGGGAACATAGAGTCTGAGTGGTTTCATTTGCCTGAGAAAAACACAGTCCCGTTCCCTACTGAAAGCAAGTTCACAACAAAGTTAACGAGCAGTGCCTTTTAAGGGAAAAAAAACTGCAGTGTCTTCTGTAGGAGTTCAGTATGAATCCCCTGTCTGGACTAGAAACTCAGCAACCCACTGAAGCTGTTACCAGACAAGCAAGTGGTCCCTCAGGAAATGCACAGCCTCCAAATCCTGGCCAGTGACTTACACACCCATATCAGACCCCACATCCAGCTTAGATGGAACAGAGACAGTGCAGCTTTGCCTTGTTTTCATTCACTGTATCAAAACTACTCCTGCTGTTGGGGTTTAGCCTGGCCCTGTGTACCTTCAATAAAGGCTACATGGCAGAAGTGACTGCACCTGCATTACTAACTGCTATGGTCCAGATCACTCCCCTGGCCATGAAGGTAAGATGCCAACACAGCTTTTGTCCATGCAGCTCAACTGCTTTCTCATCCCTAAAACAAGCTGGTCCTGTGTGAATAGCCTCTCACTGTCCTGGTCACCTCCATCAGGTGCTACCTCTTGAAAGCTTACTGTTTGCAGAACAGCTTTTATTTCATCCACCCACTGCAATTGCTTTTTAAGGAAGTTGCTAGCCCTCATGAACCCAAATCACTGGAGATAAAAGGATCAGTGAGGCAAATGTGAACAACTGCTTGGAGATGTTTAAGACCACAACAGCTACGAACCAATTCTTCCTTGTTATAAAAGTGAAGGTCACGATTGAAAGATTAATAAATAAATAAGTAGGGGGGAAAGGGTTATGTAGATTTGAATATAGATTATGAGCTAGGAGTTTTAACACAAGAAAACTGGGAACTGAAGCAAAAGGATGCAAATCTATAGTAAATAAGGCAAGCAACAGTCAGAAAGGTGTTTTGAGCATAAAGGGAGCAAAAGGAATCCTAATGGTGGAACTGGAAATTATACATTTGCCAAAAATAATCCAGAAAAGGCAGAATTGATCAATAAATAACTGTTGTGTATTTGGCCAAGGATGAGATGATGTGATCATTTCATAAGGAAATCATGAACAATTTCCACTCCCACAGTGCATCAGAAGGACGTCAGCTAAGAGCTACTGATTTTAGACATATTTAGAGCACTGTCACAACCAGCATATGAGAGCTTAAAAGGAGCTCCAGACCATTAGTGCTGATTTTTCAGTAACTGCCTTAATATTGAGGGTCCAGATGAGGGCCATGAAGATTCTCAGAGGGCTGCAGCAGCTCTGCTGTAAGGACAGGCTACGACATTTGGGGCTCTGCAGCCTGGAGAAGAGAAGGCTTCCAGGACACCTTAGAGTGGCCTTCCAGGATCTGAAGGGGGCTACAAGAAGGCTGGGGAGGGACTATTGACAGGGTCTTGCAATGGCAGGACAAGGGGCAATGGGTTTGAAGTGGCAGAGGGAGAGANCATTCTATGCTTCTATGATAAGTTTGAGACGATGAGAAAAAAGTAACACAAGTATTAAGACAATAAATAAACAGGAGAGAATAAATGATACTACTCAGATAATAACAAGATTCTCAGACTGACTAACATCAATGCCAGGCAAAATAAAAGAACAGCTAATACTGGATGCAATTAAGAAGGAATAAAAGAGAGGCAGTATAATTATTGTTACTGGGGTGTGGGGGGTGTTGGCAAATAGATCATGTTAAAGTAACCAGATATCTTTCTCTGATGAGACTGCAAAGTGGCTGACAGAGGTAATGGTGCCACTATATTTGGGCTTCCACGAGGCGTTTTACGCAGTCACTACCATATATCGCCAGCGCCATTGATTGGGAACGCTGTGAGTCAACACTGCACACATTAAATGGATTAGAACTGGCAAGTGGTTGCTACATACCAAAACATCACTGTAAGCATGTGTGGTTTAATGAGCTTCAGTGGGTTCCATCAGGCTTCCATCAGTTAACTCTGGTGGTTTTCTTTTTTGGCCTGAGATGTGGAAGGAAGCATAAAGTCATCGTCGATGAGAACTGCAGATAAAATAAAGTCCGGGTGATAAGTACATCATTAGGATGATAGATTGCTGATGCAGAGGGATTTCTGGTGCTTTATGATGCAGCAGATGGTAGGCCTAAATAGGCCAAATTGTACATGTGTTGGCTTGCCCAGGCGTGTTCCCCTGCTCCCCCTCCTTCTGTGCTGGGGGGGAGGGCGGCCGTGGGAAAGGAGACCAAAGCCCTGGCTGCACCTGATATGGTCAAGCTTGGCAAAGTGCCATCCTGATTGGCTAAGCTATGTCCAAAGGCTCATTAAGTCTCAGGCTGCATGGATAAAAAGGGATGAGCAGGTAGCTCAAGGGTGCTCTGCCATTGTATCCATGCTTCCTTGCTACTGTTGATCCTGAGCTGTGTGGAACTCCAATGACCAGGACCAGGCTCTAAAAGCCTCCACACAATCAGCCTGCACAGCCAGTGTGACACCCTGCTGAGACTGCTCATGGCATTGCATCCTGCCTGCACCTGAAAGCCTCCTGCCAAGATGAGAAGTCCTGGAGATACACACATCATCCAGAGAGTCAGGACCAGGTCAGAGGTTGCCTCCTTTCTCCAGCACTCAGAACCCTGGGAAACTCCAAAGCCTCTAACAACTTTGAGACCACCGACAGCAACTCCTCCACGTGCTTTGGGTACTGTCTGATAACATTTTGTGAGTAAATACTTCAAACCTCTTGTAATCACTAATTGCCTTCTGCCATAAGCAGAAAGGAGCTTCCTGCATCCATCCAGTGGCTCAGCAGGATAACAAACCACAAGCAGTATATATTGACTGCTAAACCTTCTCTTCCACTAAAAATGTTTGATTTGCTGGGTACCTCTTACAGTGTTCCAGTTTTGCCTGTTCCCTGTGCATATAAATTTCCAAACCCTGCATTTTGAACCTTGTAACTAAGTTTTCTGGCAAGATTTAATGTCAATAAACAATTTTCATAGTTATTAACAATCTCTGCCTGGATATCAAAGTTAACATAAATTATTAATTGTGCATTTATTCATAACATGGATATATCAGATCTATGACATTACCACTCATCAAAACATACATGTTTTCTCCTGCATAAATGTAGACCATCAGGAAGGGACCTAAAACAGGGAACACAGAAGCAAACAATCAATGCTCAGCCAAATTTTACCACGTGGCAAGGTGGGCAGCAGAAAAAGATGTGGTATTAAGACCAGCTGGTGATCATATGTCTAGAGGCAAAGGAAGGAGGGCATCTCTGGGGACTTAGTTTGGAGAAATAATGTTCCTTATGAATATGAGCTCTCAGCCAAGCAGGAAAATAAATCCTAGGAAGGAACATGTGTTCTCAGTTTGGTTCTGTGGCCAAAGAAAGGAGCCTCAGATCTCCTAAAAAGCTGAGGCGCTGATCCTGCTCTTGCACTGAACACTGACGCAATCATGACTGCAGTATCATGTCCTGGAAAGGACATTGGTGACTGACAGGGATCAAGGCAAGGCTGGGAAAGATTAAAGAACAAGAGGAAGCAGCTGTTAGCAACACTGCAGGAACTCAATCTCTTCAGTTAATGAAAGAAAAGGTTAAAATGTGATTTGATGAGTTTTCAAGTGCCTACCAGGGAATACAACTTTGCTGATGGGTTATCAGCTCAATGGACAAAGAGCAAGTAGATGAAAATGAAGGCTGGAGATATTTACAAAAGAAATCAGACACAAAATCTGGTTTGGGTATCGAACAGCCTTTGAAGCATGTTTTCTGGCAAGAGCAGTTTTTAAACAAAGACTTGACTGTTTTTCAAAAGCCAGCACTCTAGACCAAACACAAATCCACTTAGGAGAGCCCTACAGCCTGTGATACACAACAGGCCAGACCATGGGACCTATTTCTAACCTTACTACTTCTTTATGGGCTAAAAGTGAGTATCATTTTCTAGGGAGATATTCCAGA
This sequence comes from Ramphastos sulfuratus, assembly GCA_013399055.1. NCBI lineage: Eukaryota > Metazoa > Chordata > Aves > Piciformes > Ramphastidae > Ramphastos > Ramphastos sulfuratus. The sequence goes on along the minus strand of WBNM01009988.1, from coordinate 105,486 downwards.
GCCTGCAGAGAACCTGAAATAAAACCCAAAGAGGTCAGTCAGCACTGCCACCAGGCTCAGTAATGTTAGAACCAAGGCTTGGTGGAGTGTCCAGGGTGACATCAGCAGAAAGTTGCAAATCTGATAGCAGGCAAGAGAAGCAGACACTGTGTACAGAAGCAGAGTCCTGTGTGCAGTTCTGGAGCCCCCAGCACAGGAAGGACATGGAAGTGTTGGAGCAGGTCCAGAGGAGACCACGAAGATGCTGAGAGGGCTGCAGCAGCTCTGCTGTGAGGACAGGCTGAGAGAGTTGGGGCTCTGCAGCCTGGAGAACAGAAGACTTCCAGGAGACCTTAGAGTAGCCTTCCAGGATCTGAAGGGGGCTACAGGAAGGCTGGGGAGGGAGTATTGACAAGGGCTTGCAATGCCAGGACAAGGGGCAATGGGTTTGAAGTGGCAGAGGGGAGATTGAAAGTGGATGTTAGGAGGAAGTTGTTTGCAGTGAGGGTGGTGAGACACTGGCACAGGTTGCCCAGGGAGGCTGTGGAGCACAGAAGCACCCAATGTGATCGAAGATCTTCCCTGGGCAACCTGTGCCAGTGTCTTCTGCCTGTACCTCTGTAGGCTTCTTCAGGTCCAGTTTGACATCTTTACTCATTCTCTTTGACCCAGAAGGAAAAAAAAAAAGCAACAATTATCTGCAGCAGTTATACATTTGGTACAAAGTACCTGCTGGGTTTTTTTTCCCCCCTAGCCTGATCAAGCATATAAATTACCACCTGGCTGAGAATTTTACAAAATCAATTGAAGAATAATTATTTTTTGACTAATAGTCTTGTCTCTTAAATGCTTAAGGCAGGGGTAAGAAAGGCTTTGACATTTAAGGAAGTGATCAATTTCCACAGCATTAACTGGTAATTCAAAGGTGTGCTTCAGCTCCTTCATAATCTGGACAGGTTTGTTAATGCTCTGAGAGTCTGCAGATTGATGTGACTCTGCACACTAGGATCTCTTCTTTTGCAGCATGTGGTGCTCACTCACAATTCTATTCCAGTCAAGCTGGGAACTTTCTCAGCCCTTTTTACTTAGGCTAAAAGTGTTTAGAGACCTCTTTGCATCTATAAATTCCTATAAAATGTGAGTGTGACACAGGGAGGGAACTTCATTTTGTTCTGTTTTTGCAGCATAGAATTCTCATTTTTGTTCAATTCAGGTTAGTCAAATCTTCTCCCTTATTTTTTTAGGAAAAGAGAAATCTTGACTAAGTCACATCCTTCAGGTCTCTTGCTAGAGCCAAACCTAAGGAGCTGTATATAAAGCTGTAGTCTCCCCATAGGAGAAGCATCACTGCTCCTACAGCTCAACCCAGCTCCCTTGTTCCATTCTTTGACCTCATTATCCACCTGTGGCTGAAAGTGGCCCTGCACCGAGGCAGATGATAAGCTAACATTTCAGAGGCCACAATCTCAAAAAACAGGGCAGTGAGTGCACAGACAGTTCCATCAATAGTCATTAGAATGAAGGTACCTAACTGATTCTAGGAAATTATATTCAAATATTTAAGCATAATGACTGTAAAAACCCCTACAATGAAGCACTGCCCACTTGTAATTGCTGGTTCTGTGCTGGGGTTTTCAACTGAGGCTTTTTCCTTATTTGCCTTATTATCACAAAATTGGGCAGAGATAGTGAAGATAATGCAGATACACACACAAAAATAGACCTTACTTGCACAGAGCAATCTGTACTTTCTTTCCTCATTTTTAGGTTTATTAGAGATAACACTAAGCAATTTCATTTTAGGGCAGAGCAAGGTATAATTGAATACATTTCCTCTCATGCTGTGCATTGTTTTATATAGCAAAAATATGAAGCGCAGGTTCTCATTGAACTAAACAGGAATCACTTCACTAACAGCTTAAAGCCACTGCCCAAAGGCATATGTGCACCTGCCTGAATCCTCTGCAGGCTCTTTCCCCCTCCATGTGCACCTGCCTGAATCCTCTGCAGGCTCTTTCCCCCTCCACATAGGTGAGACATAGCTTGGAAAGCAGCTGTGCTTGCAAAACATCTCCCTTTCTCAGGCAGAGCTGCTCACATTCTAGCAATGTTTACCCACACAAAGTTCTGTGACACCTCTTGAGGACATATGGAACAGGAGCTGTGGTATCCTGCAAAAGGACAAAAGCACCTACTGCTACCTTTATACACTGAGTGGCCACCTCAGAGCATCCTTGGTGGCTGCCCCTCAAAGGCAGCCTGCAAGAACAGAGAGCAGGTAGGCTTAAGGGGGTTTTATGTCTGCTTTACCTCCACTCCTTGCCTAAAAGATCTCCATGCTCTTCCTGAGAGCCCTTTGGAGCGGAAGGCTATGGTAAGAAACCACAAACCCCACATGTACTTTCTTCCCTGGGCTGAACATTACTCTTTTAATGAACTTCTTCATGCCAAGAGTTGGGTTCCAAAGTTGCAACTGGCAGCCTGCAAGCTCTTTCCATTGCGTAGCAGTATCTGCAGGACAGATGTTTCTGCACACAACCATACCAGAACATATTTTTAGTGAGTGTTCACGAGCTGTTTGCTGGATAGTAGCCTGCTGTGCCTCCAAGTTTAACTCAAATAAAGGAGAGAAATGGGGTGCTTCAGAGAAAAATGCATAAATGGCCAACTCCTCAGCGTGAGGAAGGAGAAGAGCACACAGACATTTGGTCTTAATCAACATGCTTCAACTGGGAGCTCTCTGCATCATTGGCTTAGCTGTCCCCTACCTACTTCAACCTCAGTCAACTGACTGAGTAGCAATAATCTTCAACCCAATCTTCCTATCTACTTCAGCCTCAGTCAAGTGACTGAACAGCAATAACCTTCAACCCAATCTTCCTACCTACTTCAACCTCAGTCAAGTGACTGAACAGCAATAACCTTCAACCCAATCTCTGTGAAGCTTGGACAAAGCCTGTGGATGAATGGTAAAACCCTGCTTAGGGTGGGCAATGCTTTTGCTAGCTTGCCTTGAGTGTCTTTGCTAGACAAAACAATTGGAAAGGGATCCTCAAATGCCACAGCCAAAAGTGTACTATTCATGCATCTTCATGAGTTATCTTGAATGGTTTCAGTGTCTTCTGCCTCCCCTTCTCACCCCTCTCACCTTAGCTGCATAAAATCATTCATTGCCAAGCATGGAGAGGGAAATATTTCTCCATGTGCTTCCTATTGACTCTGTGGAGAGAAAGAAGAGACTAAATTATCATCTCTGGATGTCCCTGCCAACCTCTAATGTTCTGTGATTGTGATTCTGTGATTATCTAATATCCATGCACAGAAAGAGTTGCTGAGTTCTCCTTACAAGTGTGATTTTAGTCAAACAGCTAAAGGCTGAATAAAACTCTGTTGTTTAAATTATTTAATCACTAATACATTAGTGTGCCAGTAAGTCTGCATTACTGGCATATAGGAAAAGAAACAGTATATTCAGCAGTAAAATAGTCTAGCAAGCTGCTAATAAAAAATAAATTAGCATAATGTAGCCATTCTAATTTAATAATCTTCAGCTTTTCATGATAGATAGGATAGCAGAGTAGGGAAGCCTTGTTTGTTGCTTGCACATACACATTTCACACACATAAAGATATTTGACATCAGTTTATATGCACAGTTGTGCTCTTTCCTAAGGATTCACACATCAAATCATATATTCAAATTATATCTGGCTCAAAAAAAAAAAAAAAAACAACAACAACAAACCCAAAAAAAACAACCTACTGGGATATTCAGCAACTAATTGAGTTCATTCAGAACTATTAGTGATCATTTTCAAACAGGAATTACAGAAATAAGGCTATACACATATTTTTGTGTAATTAATTGGGACATTTTATCTACCAAAGCTTCTTAGAATAGCTAATTGGTTTTCCAGCATCTGTGCATGGGAGATCTTGGCTAGCTGTGCATTAACAAAGGGCAGCTCAGTGACCCTGCACATTCAGACACCATTATTTTCAATTAGACCAGTCAGTTTCTAGGGTAAATTACAAATCCATTGGATATTTCTGTTTGTTGTGCCAGTCAGGGAGTTCATACATTTGACCCAAATGGAACCTCCCTTGCTTTCTGGCATTAAGAGATAAAAATTAAATTGAATTTCTTGTTTATTTGATGGTGTCTTGTAGAAAAATTACCACTTGCCTTCTTGTTTGAGAAAAAGAAAATGTTTTCTAATTGTTTTTTTTTCCCTTTTGCTTAAAGTGAAGAGAAAAGAAAAGCCATCTCTGATCACCCCTGTGATTATTGCCCTGCCTCTCAGAAAGGTACCACTGGCAAGAGCAAGCTTAGCCTTGGCTGGTTGATGTGTTTGAAATGCAGCCCTGCTCTAACCAGCTCTTCAAAACTCGGTGTGCAGTGCAGTGGGTCGGGAGTAGATCCTGGCAGGTCTGCCTGCAAAAGCATGTGAAGTCAACCCTTCTCCTTTCAGGTACAACCACTCCTGTGGTTTGGCTTTAGCCTGTAAAAGTAGCTGTCTTGTTTATGTTTGATCTCTTCCTTGGAGCAAACAGAAAGGAAGACCTCTGGAACAGTTCAAGTCAAGAGCAAACCTCCTCACTCCCTCCCTCTGCCTGCTCTCCCCTTACAAGAAGAGAAGAAATGTTAACAAAGGTGGCTATGTTAGGCAAGAAAGTACCAAAGCTTTCTGTTTAGAATGCCAACCTTGATATAAAAGTATTAGTGATCATCTTCAGAGTCAGCTGCTTTTCCTCAACCACCTGCTATGTTTTTTCAGCACTTGGTTTAAGGGATTTCTAGATTTTCTTTGAGCATATTAAGTAACCTTTGGAAAGAAAATCCAGTAGTATGAGGAAGATGATGTTGGTCAGCAATCAGAATCCCAGGGACACACAAGTTAAGGTTTTCCTCTTTCTGCTCAGGCACATGCAAGGCATTGCCTTCACCTTCTCCCCTTTGGCCATCAGTGCAACGCAGGCACTGTGGCCAGGTGCAGTGTTTGTGTTCCCAGGAGACAGGATGTCAGCATGCTTGCTGTTTATGGAGCCCTGAGGACAAGAGAATCAGAAACATGAACTTCTGTGTTCTCAAAGAAGAGACACTGAAGTATTTTGACTGTGAATGTCTCAACCACAATGTTACGTTGCTGCCAACTTCCCCACAGGCATGCTAGAGAGAGCTACATAACACACCAGGGAAGGAAGGACACATCCTTACCATCATCACTTCTGCAGACACCTAACTCAGCCATCGAGGTGCCTGTGCTGCAGGAGCCTTGCCCCAGCCATGCAGTGCTGAAGAAAGGCCAGATGGACAAAGGCAGGCACACCTCTGCAGATAACCAGGGCCACTCACCTTAAAGGTTTAAGAGAGAAGTTAACTTGGTTATTGCCATCTTCCAGCTTCAGGTAGAATTCAAGAAAGCTGGAGCAGGCAGCTGAGATCCTTGTTCTAACAAAGCAATGCTTCTCCTTCACACCTTCACTCATGTCTGTTGGGGAGCAGCCATCTCTGTGAGGGACACAAGGCTTCGTTTGCCAGGCCAACCTCTTCCAAGGCTTTTAAGGTGTTTAGGTTTCTTCAGGGTCCTTAGAGCAGGCCAGGAGATGCTGCCACATTAGTGCTGGATATTATTGGCTGTAATGTGAGTGAATTAGAACCAAAGGCCAGATCCAACAGTTTCCCAGGGAAAGAAGACAGCTCACTTACCTGGAGTTTAGGACAGCTCAGCTTGGCTCCTCATTTCACCACGAGCCTCCTCTGTGCCCTTGTGTGAGCTGCTGCATCTAAAAGAAAGGAGTTTTCTTTCCCTGGTTTCAGGTTTCCATTGGTGAGATCAGAGTCGAGGCTCTTTGCCACTTCAGAGGGAGCTTGCAAGCATATTGCATGACAAACCGTGAAGCACTACAACCGTGAACATTCAGGAGATCAGAAGGTGTGCACCTCTCCCTGCCCCCAGACCAGCTTGCTCTTTCAACTCTCTGCTGCTGATCAGCTGAAGCAGAAATTGTAGCTGACACCTACTATGCTTAACAAGATGCTAAAAGTATCCATTTTTGAATGGTGATTCCTACACACATCTCATTCCCAAGCTCCTGGCTCCAGACCCAGATACAAATCCTGGTTTTGAGACAATTTCTTTTGGGCTTGCAAAGACACTTGAGAGCCACAAAGAGCTACAGCTCTGTAAAATCACTCTCACCAGAAAGGTTTCCTGTTCCTACCAGGGAAGGAAACCTCATTTCAATGTAAATCTTAATTTCCAACAGTATTGGCAGTTAAAACATTGTGACATTAACACAATACCACAACATTAATAATGCAAGACTGGTTTTGAAGCAAAAAGTTAGGGTGAGCAATAAATTTCAGGTTTACAATTACCTCCATCAGAATCTAAGTCATTGCTATTAAGAGATTAATTCATGTCAGAAATATATACATTTTTAACTTTTCTCTCCCCTTTTGTCATTATTTAAAGTTGTCTTTACATCTCAATCCATATTTTTCATAGAATCATAGAATCAACCAGGTTGGAAGAGACCTCCAAGCTCACCCAGCCCAACCTAGCACCCAGCCCCAGCCAATCAACCAGACCATGGCACTAAGTGCCCCAGCCAGGCTTTGCTTCAACACCTCCAGGGACAGGACTCCACCACCTCCCTGGGCAGCCCATCCCAATGCCAATCACTCTCTCTGGCAACAACTTCCTCCTAACATCCAGCCTAGACCTCCCCTGGCACAACTTGAGGCTGTGTCCTCTTGTTCTGTTGCTGGTTGCCTGGCAGCAGAGCCCAACCCCAGCTGGCTACGACCTCCTTTCAGATAGTTGTAGACAGCAATGAGGTCTGCCCTGAGCCTCCTCAAATATGTTCAAATATGTTCTCCCTCAACACTTGTAGGACTCAGCTCCTGTGTAGAATCTTACTCATCCTTGCCAGGTCTGTGCTTCCCTTCAGCAATGGAGAAAGTAGCCCTCTCATACTGTTGTGCAAGTGCATTAAGTGAAATCAGACTGCTTTTATGACCTATTTTTAAACCATTCTACATTATTTACTGTTGTGTTTATAACATTATGAGTAACAGGGCACATACTCTGAAAGCAGGTGAACAAACAGGCTTGTTAGTGCATAATTATTGTATATGAGGTTCTGGTTAGTTGTTTCTATCTCACAGGCAAATAGGATGCACTTGAAAGCTCCAGCATCAATTCAGCTCAAATATTGGTACAGCAGATGAATATTTTCAGGAAGGAGTAGAAATGCCAAGTCCACTAACAAATTTACAGTACAATATAGTGAAAGAGGAAAACAGTGCTTATGGATTGCCCTCTCCAGCATGGAACTTTTCATCCTGCAGAACAGCACTTTAAAAGCACATTGACAAAATGGGTCTCCTCTCAGGGAAGTCTTTATTTTTAGATTGGATGCTTATTCTATACATGTATTTAGATTGGGATAGCAAAACTACATAGCAAATTACAGTGAGAACGTGGCAGAAGAGAGGCTGCACTGATGAAAACAAAGCATAGGCTCATTCTCTAAAAACAGTCTGTCCAAAGCAAGGTTACCAGCCTGAGAGCTCTCTTAGCTGTCTGGTCACACTACTGTGTGCAGCTTTCCATGCTCTGCTCCAACCTGACAGGACATGAAGCAGCTCCAGACCAAAAGCAGCACTATCTCAGCCATGCTGCTGGGCTCTTCTCACAGGTAAATAGTGCTGCTGGGCTCTTCTCACAGGTAAATAGTGATAGAACAAGAGGGAAGGGCCTCAAGCTGCCACTGGGTAGGTTCAGACTGGGTATTAGGACACAGAAAGAGTGGTCAGGCATTGGAATGGGCTGCCCAGGGAGGTGGCTGCGTCACCAAGCCTGCATGTGTTTAAAAGTCATCTGGATGTGGTGCTTGGGGATATGGTTTAGGGTGCACCTTGTAGAGCAGAGGTAATTGTTGCACTTGGTGATCCTGAGGGGCTTTTCCAACCTGGATGTTTCTGAGGTTCTGTGATACTTGCTTGGGCATGGTGCTGTGACCACAGAGTATGGCTCCTGCAGCACCCAGCTGAGGTGAGCACTGGGGGTGTGCAAAGCAGCTAGAGCCTGAGCCCAGGGATGTGCTCTGCCACCACACTGTGCCTCTGGCCACAGATCTTGATCCAGATTTCTGCAGCAATGGTAAACTACTGAAGCAGCAGCAAGTACAAAAACCCAGAGGGTAGGTGTTCTGTGAGAAGACTCAAGCATAAGCAAGTCCCTTGTCAGGAACAACAGAAGGCATCAGCCAGGTCTCTCACTGCTCTACAAGGTAATCTTCTGCACCTACCCACTCAGTCAGTGAGCCTTTGTTTCAGCCAGTCTCAGCAGAGACACAAGACTAAAGCCCCCCAAAGATGCCCAGAGTTCAGAAGGAGTTTGTCTGTGCAAGGAGCTGATGCAGAAGCTTGTTGCTGTCTGACACAGCCTACACTACCCTGCCTAAACCCAACACTTGGATGAACACTTGGCAAAGCAGCCACCCAGGCTCTGGACGTGAATGTGTGCTGGAGGAACAGAGCAAAGACTTTCCATCTGTTGAAGTCCTCCTCAAATCAGATCAACTTAGCAGGCCACACTTGTGTCCTGTTTGCATTACCACAAAGTGTTTGATTGACACTGACATCAGCATGACATAGATGGATATTAGTAAAAGGGCATGGATCACAAACCAGAGAGACAGAGACAGGGATCAGATTGTTAATGCTTCTACGCTCACACTTTATACACATGTTTATATATAAAAAATTGCTTTTGCAAACATCAGAATGTTCATTACACCATTCAGAAGCTGTGACAATCTGCTGAAAACTGCCTCTGCAATGATAGCAGGAAATCAGTCACTTATTCTGCTGGATTGTTCATAAAACTGACAGGCAGGCTCCAACTGAATTCAAGCAGCCTGCACCTGGTCAGAAAACTCTGAGATCTGACAACAGTCTCTCTGTTGCTAATAATTATGCACCAGTTTAACCACCAACGTCATGTTTAGCAAAATTGAAAGCAAAAACCCCAGGCAAATGATGAAGCTATAGGTATTTAAATCATACAGCAGTTCTTGTGCAATTGGCATGGTGATGAGTTGCTCTTTTTTTCATTCTAGCTGCTGACAGTATTTAAAACCCAGGTTAGAAATTCACAGCAGACTTGTGACATATGTCATCGAATAAATCATTTTGCTCTGAGCCAAACATGCATTGCTGATCATCCCCAGCTCAAAACACCTGTGATGCATGTAAGATCAAAACACTGCTTGCTCTTTCCTCTGCACAATGGTCACTTCTTTGATTCCTGTTTTGCATTCAACTACAAAAGAGAGCATGGATACAAATTCTGTCATACCACTAGAAAAGCTGCCCTGGATCAATTGAAATCCATTACTCTACGCAAAGACTTGAGTGAGATCTGCATGGGAGGCTAAGAGGCATTTCCAGGCACTCCTCTGTGTGTTTTGGGGTTGGGGTTTTTTTGTTTGGTTGTTGTTGCTGTTTTGGGGTGGTTTTTGCTTTCCCCCACAAGGAAGATGCACTCTGATTTCTTTCCAAACTTTATGTTCATTTAACCCTGTTACTGCACAATGGCAAACTGCTTTCACTAGCACCGTGTCTCACGTGTGACTGCCTTCTAGCAGTGGCAGTTATCAGAGGGAAAACTTAGTTAAGTGTACTGAAAAAGAAAGCTTATGGGGGGAAAAAGTAGGACAACAGGAGTCTCTTTTAGGAGCAATAAGGAGACTGATCTAATTTCAGCCTTAGTGTTGTACTAACACAGCAATTGTCCACTGGTCAGTGGCTGACAGAGATAGCAGATTGCTCTTGTGCATGGTACAGAACACACTGAACTGCTTCTGCTGTAAAATGCAGAGCTCTGCTAACAGAGGCTGGCACCTTTGAACCCTTCCTTTGCCTGCCAGGTACACAGTGTTTCCTCAGTTCTCTGCATTGCTCCACATTTTGCTCTCCTAGGGTCCATGAAGAGCCAGGTGAACTTCAGCCCAGCATCTCTCATTTAGGAATAGGATGAAGGAAAGTGAGGAGACCTCCTATGACCTTCCCTGCTCCCACAAAGGTGCAAAGGACAGCATGACAGCTGAGCTAAGCAAGCTCCTCCTGCACCACACACAGCAGACAGTGTCTGCTGGTGGTCCAGTCCCACCTCTCCCACCTCAGCACACACCCAGACACAACTTGCAACAGCAGCAGGAAGGCAGGCTCTGTTCTGGGCTGTGACAGCTGGACACCATGCTCAGCTCTCCTAGCAGCATCTTAAAATAATCTAAGGAGTTGCTTAGTTTTATTCCCTCTCCTGCTCTAAGCCTGTCGCACTGGGCTGAGGCACATGCAGAGAACTGACACTTCTTGACAAATGATAGGTAGTTTGAAGGTTGATCAGCTAAAAGATGCATGCCAAAATGAAACTTGCTTTGTTTACCTTAGGCCTTCATTAAATTAAATTAAATTAAAACTTTAGATAAAGGATATTAAAATACTTGTGTATCATATGATAGATGCCTACGTTGGCCTGCAGGCAGCCTACTGAACTGCGTTCCAGGTGACTTCATCTCAGAAGAGCCACTGGACACACAAGGACTATATTTAAGAGCAGCTGAGATCTATCAATTACTTTAAATTACTCTCACTCTTCTGCAATAATGTTTCCCCTGGGAAAAAGAGGTAGGAAATGGTTGGAGCTTTCCAGAGCAGCAGGTAAGAGAAGCAGAGACCTGCTTACGTGCGAGAGTCCCATCTGAGATAGAAAGGCAAACCACTGCCACACAGCAGAAGGTGCAGACACTGCTGCAGAGCTGAGAAGTACTGAAGCACTCAGGAAATGAGAGCCAATACTAAAGACCCTCCCATCTCTTGTTATTTTCAAAGATGAGTGATTCTCAGCACTTTAAACATAATGCTTCTGTGGCACAGATAAACATTTCCTTTATGCCCTGTCATTACCAGCCAGGTTAAATCAGCAGCATGGAGACTCCTCAGCCTAGAAAATTCTCTAGATAAGACTCTTGGAGTGGTGGATGTGTACACAAAAGGGTTCAGGGTCAGGATGCACTGAGAAATCTCTTCTGAGTATCAAGTCTGTGGTGGATGATTCTTCCCTGGGCTTAGGATGCCCCACAAGTACTCTGAGGTTGAGGAAAGATCCTGCAGCCTCAGTATCAGAGAAATCAGACTGAGGGGTCTAGACTGTTTTGGAAAGATGGAACTGGGAAGGCAATCACATCAAGAGGTTCAGAAGGACAAGGGACTCTTTCTCACCCCATATCTGCAGTGGAGATAAAAGCTGTGATTTACTGCTAATGCACTTCACTGCTAATGACTGATTTACACCTGCTTCATCCTTGTTAACCACATAGCACTAGCCACAATACTAAATAGACGTGTTATATATAGCAATATCTGTTAAACATATTTTTATGTTAAATATATTAATATATATATTTAATATAAAGTACTATCACAGCACATTCAGCA